>SJYX01012494.1:185965-256124 GCA_006410675.1 Oreotragus oreotragus | reverse complement strand
CTTACTCCTTGGAAGAAAAGTTATGACCAACCTGGATAGTATA
The DNA here is from genome assembly GCA_006410675.1 of Oreotragus oreotragus. NCBI lineage: Eukaryota > Metazoa > Chordata > Mammalia > Artiodactyla > Bovidae > Oreotragus > Oreotragus oreotragus. Next base: position 256,081 of record SJYX01012494.1, on the reverse strand, counting down.
TTCAAAAGCAGAGACATTACTTTGCCGACTAAGGTCCGCCTAGTCAAGGCTATGGTTTTTCCTGTGGTCATGTATGGATGTGAAAGTTGGACTGTGAAGAAAGCTGAACGCCGAACAATTGATGCTTTTGAACTGTGGTGTTGGAGAAGACTCTTGAGAGTCCCTTGGACTGCAAGGAGATCCAACCAGTCCATTCTGAAGGAGATCAGTCCTGGGATTTCTTTGGAAGGAATGATGCTAAAGCTGAAACTCCAGTACTTTGGCCACCTCATGAGAAGAGTTGACTCATTGGAAAAGACTCTGATGCTGGGAGGGATTGGGGGCAGGAGGAGAAGGGGACGACCGAGGATGAGATGGCTGGATGGCATCACGGACTCGATGGACGTGAGTCTGAGTGAACTATGGGAGATGGTGATGGACAGGGAGGCCTGGCGTGCTGCGATTCATGGGGTCGCAAAGAGTCGAACACGACTGAGCGACTGAACTGAACTGAACTGAACTGAACTGAATGGATATTTGTTATCCGCACGTTGATCAGTGTTTAACCATTTAACTGACACACTGAAAAGGACACAGTATATATGTCCTGCTCTGTTGTTCCAAAGTTGGGTGAGGCAATGAAAAAAATGCAAAGAGTCGGACATGACTGAGCGACTTCACTTTCACTTACCTTCCTAGAGGAAAGGTAGCTTCAGGGTTTCTGGGTCCTTTGGGCTCAGCTGACTTAAAATGACTCAAGGCTAGAATGAAATCCTAGTTCAGTGATATCATGGTTGACAAGGAGTTGTACAAATATATTTTTAAAATATACTTGCTGACAAATACATGTTTATGTTGAAGATAAAAGATAACAATCAAATCATTAAGTAGGACTCACCTGTAGTTCAGCCAATGGATTTTCATTTGGGAAGAAATATAATATGGTGATGTTATTAAAAAGCAGGATAAGTAGTGAGAGTATTGGTACTTTGAATGTGGTGATCAGACTTGGTTGCCTACTTAATATAACTCAGTTAAACTTAAGATTTCTATTCTTCCACATTATTCAGTGAAAAGTGACAATTTCTCTAGCTAGCAAATTTATCCAGGGAAGGCAATGGCACCCCACCCCAGTACTCTTGCCTGGAAAATCCAATGGATGGAGTAGCCNGTATGCCCAGCAGTGGGATTGCTGGGTCATAAGGCAGTTCTATTTGCAATTTCTTAAGGAATCTCCACACTGTTCTCCATAGTGGCTGTACTAGTTTGCATTCCCACCAACAGTGTAAGAGGGTTCCCTTTTCTCCACACCCTCTCCAGCATTTATTGCTTGCAGACTTTTGGATCGCAGCCATTCTGACTGGTGTGAAGTGGTATCTCATTGTGGTCTTGATTTGCATTTCTCTGATAATGAGTGACGTTGAGCATCTTTTCATGTGTTTGTTAGCCATCCGTATGTCTTCTTTGGAGAAATGTCTATTTAGTTCTTTGGCCCATTTTTTGATTGGGTCCTTTATTTTTCTGGAATTGAGCTGTATAAGTTGCTTGTATATTTTTGAGATTAGTTGTTTGTCAGTTGCTTCATTTGCTATTATTTTCTCCCATTCAGAGGGTTGTCTTTTCACCTTGCAACTTTATTTTATTTTTAAATTTTTTATTTTTACTTTATTTTACTTTACAGTACTGTATTGGTTTTGGAATACATTGACATGAATCCATCATGGGTGTACATGAACTCCCAAACATGCCTTGGCTTTTAAACAGTGCTGCAATGAACACTGAGGTGAATGTATCCTTTTGGATCATGTTTTTCTGTCTCTTCAGCATCAGCGGACAAGGAGTCAGGAATTTGGCAACACCATGACAGGCTTTGCCACAGGAGTGGCTCTTGTCAACTTGGAGACCGTACAAGGTCCGGATGAACCTTTCAACAGGCACCTCCTTCCAGATGTCAGAACACGAGAAATTTCTTTTCTTGGGCTGGTCAGATTCCCAAGAATAATCTTCCTCCCTCCATTTTGGATGTTGTAGGCTAGCTACAGCATTCTCAGTTCCTATCAAGGAGGAAGACTGAGGGTCTCAACCCATGTAAGGAGACTCTCATTCTCAGTTTGAAGCTCCTGGTGCCTCCTGGCCCTGGGACCTCACCTCACCAAAATGAAACTTCCTGGAGTCTGCCAGAGGGGACTAGCTGGGGGCCTGTCTGCTTCCTAAATAGACTTCCAGCCAGCCCTCTTGCTGCCAGTCCACCTTATTGCCAACCTGCAGTAGCACACACACTCTGATGTCCAAGGCTCGGAGGGGTCCTAAGGGCATAGTTGCCTCTTTTTCCCTTTATCCACTGACACTTTAAGATTCAACTTTGTTGGGACTGCCAAGTGGAGCCCTAGGTCCATGTGATTTCCACCTCCTAAATTAAGCTACTGTCATCTTCTCTCCCACCCTCTTTGTTGATATGGGTTTAAGCCTTTCTTTGAAAGTGAAAGTGAAGTCGCTCAGTCATGTCCGACTCTTTGCGACCCCATGGACTGTAGCCTACCAGGCTCCCCAGTCCACGGAATTTTCCAGGCAAGAGTACTGGAGTGAGTTGCCATCTCCTTCTCCAGGGGATCTTCCCAATCCGGGGTTTGAACCCGGGTCTCCGCACTGCAGGCAGNAAGTGAAAGTGAAGTCGCTCAGTCATGTCCGACTCTTTGCGACCCCATGGACTGTAGCCTACCAGGCTCCCCAGTCCACGGAATTTTCCAGGCAAGAGTACTGGAGTGAGTTGCCATCTCCTTCTCCAGGGGATCTTCCCAATCCGGGGTTTGAACCCGGGTCTCCGCACTGCAGGCAGACACTTTACCGTCTGAGCCACCAGGGAAGTAAGTAAGCCTTTCTTTGGTCCTTGCCTGTTGTTTTAGCGGGATTTTGAGAAGGAGCAGGTAAAAGTAACTCTCTTTATTGGACTGATCTCTCTATTACTTGCAATCAAAAGATTCCCCCGTGTTCATGAGAGCATACATTCATTTGCTTACTGTAAAAGAAGCCCTCTTGACTTAAACATGAGCGGTTTCTTTCTCTGTTACTCAGTCATGTAGGAGCCAGAGTGTGGTTCAGCTCAGGGAGGCCCAGGCTTCTGCAGTCTTGCTGCTCTGCCTTCCTTAAAACGCTGCTGTCATCTGCAGGGTGGAGGATGGTCACCCCCTGACCACAGCAGAGCCCATGGGAAGAGCCAAGGGGCAAGGCGGAGCCCCCACTCCCTTTAAGGGCATGCCCAAAAGTTGCATACATTTCCACTCACTTCTCACTGGCCAGACCCAGTCCTGTCAGCGCTTCACTGCAAGAGGACTGAGAATGCAGTCCTTGGCTGAGAATCATGTGCCAGCCAAAGATCAGGGCTCTGGTTTTTGCCAGAAGCAAAGAGTAGCCCTCTGCCATGTTGATGAAGACAGGAAGCCATCCTGGCTAGATTCCCACAGCGGGAATTTGCCCTGCCTCCTCAGGCCCTACTGAAACTGTACAACTCAGACGGGACTCAAACCCAGCCAAAACCCAAGCTGGGACTTGAATCCACTGTCTTTTAATTAAGATCACACCTGGTCTCAGGACTTAAGGAAGCTCAGGTTCTTTATATTTCAGCACAGAAGGAATGCAGCAAGAGGCAAAGTGATAGGTAACAATGGATTTATTTAGAGAGATACACATTCTATAGACAGAGTATGGGCTCTCTCAGAAGGCAAGAGGCTTGAAATATAGGGTGGTTAATTTTTTTTTAATTCTACTTATTTATGACTATGCTGGGTCTTCACTGCTGTTTGGGGGCTTTCTCTAGTTGCTGTGAGCAGGGACTACTCTGCTTGTTGGGAACTGAGATCCTGTCAGGCTGCTGATGGCTCCTAGGAGAGGGTGTTCAGGGGTGTCGGGCCTGTGATAGGGTCACAGTTATATTGAAAACCCTTCAGCATTTCTCCAAAACCCTCCAGATAGAATTCAAGCTCCCCTTTCCCAATATGCCTACTATGGTCTGAATGTTTGTACCCCTCTGAGAAATGGAGCATTTCCTGCCATATCAAGAAACAAGCACGTCACAGTCATCAGTGATTCCAGCCCTCCAGGGCAGCTAGGAAGGAGAAGGATACCTGCTCCGACTGGCTGCATTCAGGCTGCAGCCCCTCCCTACAGTGAGGAGGAACCTGGGATGTGAAAAACACAGGATACTGGTCCCAGATAGCCGAGATGCATATGAAAGAAATGATTGCGGTGAGCCCAGACTCTTGCATCTTTCCATACATTAAGAAGCCCCATGCACAGAAAAGCACTAAATTCCTTGTCTTGAGATATCACGTTTCCTTTAATTCATGACAATACTTTTGATGTTCAGACTACCTGCCCTCTGTTACAAACTTCTATATAACCTGACTCCTCCCTTCACCTTCTCGGGGCAGTTCTCTCAGACTTACTTGAGATGCTGTCTCCTGGGCTTGAAGTCCTAAAAACTGCCACCAAATAAAACCCAACTCTCAACTTTCAGGTTCTGACTTTTTTAAGCTGATAATGTCCTTATAAAAGAGGCCATAGAGGGCCCTTCTGCCCCTGCCATCATGTGAGGATGCAGGCAGAAGTCAGTCACCTAGGAACCGAAATCTGCTGTAGCCTAGATCTCTCTGGTCCCATCACTTCATGGGAAATAGATGGGTAAACGGTGGAAACAGTGTCAGACTTTATTTTTGGGGGCTCCAAAATCACTGCAGATGGTGACTGCAGCCATGAAATTAGAAGACGCTTACTCCTTGGAAGAAAAGTTATGACCAACCTGGATAGTATATTCAAAAGCAGAGACATTACTTTGCCGACTAAGGTCCGCCTAGTCAAGGCTATGGTTTTTCCTGTGGTCATGTATGGATGTGAAAGTTGGACTGTGAAGAAAGCTGAACGCCGAACAATTGATGCTTTTGAACTGTGGTGTTGGAGAAGACTCTTGAGAGTCCCTTGGACTGCAAGGAGATCCAACCAGTCCATTCTGAAGGAGATCAGTCCTGGGATTTCTTTGGAAGGAATGATGCTAAAGCTGAAACTCCAGTACTTTGGCCACCTCATGAGAAGAGTTGACTCATTGGAAAAGACTCTGATGCTGGGAGGGATTGGGGGCAGGAGGAGAAGGGGACGACCGAGGATGAGATGGCTGGATGGCATCACGGACTCGATGGACGTGAGTCTGAGTGAACTATGGGAGATGGTGATGGACAGGGAGGCCTGGCGTGCTGCGATTCATGGGGTCGCAAAGAGTCGAACACGACTGAGCGACTGAACTGAACTGAACTGAACTGAACTGAATGGATATTTGTTATCCGCACGTTGATCAGTGTTTAACCATTTAACTGACACACTGAAAAGGACACAGTATATATGTCCTGCTCTGTTGTTCCAAAGTTGGGTGAGGCAATGAAAAAAATGCAAAGAGTCGGACATGACTGAGCGACTTCACTTTCACTTACCTTCCTAGAGGAAAGGTAGCTTCAGGGTTTCTGGGTCCTTTGGGCTCAGCTGACTTAAAATGACTCAAGGCTAGAATGAAATCCTAGTTCAGTGATATCATGGTTGACAAGGAGTTGTACAAATATATTTTTAAAATATACTTGCTGACAAATACATGTTTATGTTGAAGATAAAAGATAACAATCAAATCATTAAGTAGGACTCACCTGTAGTTCAGCCAATGGATTTTCATTTGGGAAGAAATATAATATGGTGATGTTATTAAAAAGCAGGATAAGTAGTGAGAGTATTGGTACTTTGAATGTGGTGATCAGACTTGGTTGCCTACTTAATATAACTCAGTTAAACTTAAGATTTCTATTCTTCCACATTATTCAGTGAAAAGTGACAATTTCTCTAGCTAGCAAATTTATCCAGGGAAGGCAATGGCACCCCACCCCAGTACTCTTGCCTGGAAAATCCAATGGATGGAGTAGCCTGGTGGGCTGCAGTCCATGGGGTCGCTAACAGTCGGACAGACTGAGCGACTTCACTTTCACTTTTCTCTTTCATGCATTGGAGAAGGAAATGGCAACCCACTCCAGTGTTCTTGCCTGGAGAATCCCAGGGATGGGGGAGCCTGGTGGGCTGCCGTCTATGGGGTCACACAGAGTCGGACACGACTGAAGTGACTTAGCAGCAGCAGCAGCAAATTTATCTAAACCAATAATAGCAATTTCATTCCTCTTCTCAGTGATTGGTTTATAATTCAATATAAATAATTCTTATCAAACATTCATTATGTGCCGGGTACTCTTCTAAGTGTTTGTTTGTTTGTTTGTATTAACCCAAATAATCATCACATCAATCCAGTGAGGAAAGTAGTAGTGATATCCTCATTCTAATAAGGATTCTGAGGTTCAGCGAAATAAAATCATTGAGACAACAGTTATGAGTTGTCATGCTGGAATTCAAGCTCAAGCCATCATATTTTAGTTTGCATACTCTTAATATTTTATCCTGTACATAACCCTGTTCTGACCAATGATATGTAAAAAAAAATTATTTAGAAATTTCTTCGAGAGTCTCCTTGCACCTGAGAACCACCCACATAGAAATCCAGAGAAACAAAGCCAACAATCTTAACATGCCATCCTGGAGCCTGCCCCACCTTGTTCTTCTTGTTCTGTGAGATAATAAACATCCTCCTGGTTTAAATCTTATGTCAGGATTTTCTCTTTTTTATAGTCAGAAGCATCCAAGTACTTATTAATACATTGAATGCTAATCCCACTTCTTGTCACATAGTAAGTGCATTGCATATTATGTTGTTCTTACAAGCTCAAATAGGTTTTATTATACCCTTCTCCAGAGTAAGGGTCAGAGAAATGAACTAATTTGCGACAGTCATACAGCAAGCGAGAGATGGAGGTCAGTGTCCTGGACTCCATAACTCCTGTTTTTAAACATTCTGCACATCTGTCTTCCCCAATCATAAAATTATTCCATAATAATAAACTTTTTTTCCAATGGTTTTAACACAATGCAAGTTTTACATTTTAAAATCAGCAAGTCATGTATCTGTCTATCTCTAGATAGATAGGTACCTGTATCTATGGATCCTGTAGATGTCAATGTATTTATAGCTGTATATCTATCTATGTCTATATGTACAGAGCCTCTAAGTCAAAGCACAGCCACAAGAGCCAGTGCATTTTTACTTGTGTGTGTGTGTATTGGTCACTAAGTCGTGTCTGACTCTTGAACCCCACGGATTGTGGCCCGCCAGATTCCTCTGTCCACAGAATTCTCCAGGCAAAAATACTGCACTGGGCTGCCATTCCCTTCTCCAGGGGATCTTCCCAACCCAGCATTCAGACCCCAGGTCTCTGGCATTACAGGCAGATTCTTTACCATCTGAGCCACCAGCATAATTAGATTGAATCATAAATACTGGTCTCTGCTGATTGGCTTATATAGCAACTTAAGGCAACTGATAGCTAAAACTTTGATACTGTTCTTACTTTTTCTTGCTTTTAATGTTGGTTGAAAAAATGTTCAACTTGAATTTTGCTTAAATATAGTTATTTATGTATAAATTTTATATTTATATTATATATAAATATATATTATATTTACATTTATATATCTAAAAATCTTAAATGTATACTTTTTTATTGCATTGTCTTATTGAAGAGGAGCTTGAAAAATGTGATGTCTTAAACATCTAAACATTATATAGTAAAGCACACAAACACAAGAAACACAAGAAGTGGATTATAGACTAACAAGAGACCTGGCTGTATGATTTCTCATAGATGAGGTTTAAGGCCAGCAATTATTAATAACAGTGAGCTTTGACTAAGAAAATTTCCGGTGCCCACTGTGGATGTTCACAGCCCATAACAAGAGGCACAATGTTTACTCAAACTCACATCCATCTATTTTAAAAATGTACCAAGTGGCAGACATTAAAAATAGATGAGTCTAGTTTCACAAGACCCACTGCCAGTAATCAACAGCAGAAGTGGGGGGAAATAAATTAGATTTTTAAAACCTATTTATCAGAAATCATCGGTGGTTCTCCTGCTCCTACAAAGAATGGAGTGAGTATAAAGAAACTGAATTATCTTAGGGGGTGGGGAGTTACTTTTAAAATGTAAACCAAAGCTGTAAAAGCTAAGTTTAATTTCTGGAAGGCCTTCCTTCTAAATGGTGGTGGCATTCTTTGCAAACAGTACACTGTTCATGTTGGCATTGTTGGGCTCCAAACTTCCTGAAAACAGGCAAAAGGACTGTGCTGTTCACTGCTATACTTTGATCATAGGAGGCAGAGAGAGATAAGTGGATGAACTGGAAGGCAAGCCAACTCTAGAAGCTTAACCTCTGGTGGACACCTCAGACCCTGTTGTCAGCCCTTGCCTAAGCCTGTCTCTCTCTAATTTTGGTTTCTGGTCTGGATGTAAATCTCAAAATAGCAAAGGGTCTTTAAGGTTCACCAGATAATGAGGGTAATAGAGCAATTTAAGTTGGAGAATTTCTTGTCTTTTTACTTTTTCTCATATTCCTTTTCCCATCTCATATGTATAAGGAGTAAAACTATTTGATCAACAAATCAGATGTCCCTTTTGAGGAAATCCCCATTTTAGAAAAAAAATACCAGTAAGACAGCATAATTAGATTTCATATTTAGAAATATGCCTGCAATGCAGTTCAATCCCTGGGTTGGGAAGATCCCCTGCAAAAGAGAATGGCTACCCACTCCAGTATTCTTGCCTGGAGAATTCCATAGAAATAGGTGCCTAGTGGGTTATAGTCGTGGGATGGTAAAGAGTCAGACACGACTGAGTGACTAACACTTTCACTTTCACTTTAGAAATATATAATGAATTGTACTGTGATTCCTGGTAATTAAGTGAAGAAACAGAATCTACAAGTATCTTGTCCAGAGTGACTCCCTGATTTCCCTTAAGCATTATCACTAACAGTGAGTGAACTTTGAGGCATCAGTGGGGGAGATGCTCAGGTCATGAAGGCCATTCTGTGCCCTGACAGCTCACCCCACAGGGACAGGCACATATTGTGTAGCCAGGAATATTCCAATTGATCTTGTCAAGACTTGCCAAGTTACATCCTCAGGGAGCAGAGTTATGCACAGGAAAAGCAGAAGAAAATGCCTCCCACCACATAACTTTTGGGGAACATTCTTAGAGGTTGTGAACATCAAAATAATCTCGTTAAAATTTTCCATCCTATTTCTGGGTTGAATTTCTGTCAAAGGTCTACTTGGCAGTGATGGTGAGGGGTGGGTTGATTGGAACAAAACTGACAGTGAAATGATGGTGGTTTTTCCCCTCTTGTTTCAAATGTAAATGAATGTCTTTTGATTCTTGGGAAATGTAGCCATGGGTCTGCCGCCCACATGGCACAGAGAGCTCCTCCCCAGGGATTTTCTCTCCTGTACTGTAACAGACCCATGGATCTATGGAGAAACAAGAGCTCTCAGGATAGCTTCCCAAAACAAACACAGTGGTGATGGGCTGGTGGAGTCCTTTGTGTTCTTTAGAAAAAAGAACAATTTAAACAGCTCTCTATTTCCATACTCTTAAAACACTTTACCTTGAATAGACTTGCCCTACATACGTGGGATCAGCGTGCTGAGCCTGTTGGTACAGAGCTGTCATTCCTTCTTCAGTTCTGCCCCTCCCCCAGGTCCTCTCACTCTCATTTCCTGTTTTCCTACTTGCTATTTTTCTCGCCAGAGTCCTTCCTCTCATTACCCAGCACTGCTGCTTCTAATGCCCTGCGCTTCTCTTTCTGATCTGCATTTGGTCTTCACACTCACACACAGATTTTTCTCTGTGCTGTTTACAAATCGGCCCTGCGCAATAGCTCTATAGAGATGGGAGGCGGTAAGTGCTAAGAACAGGACCTGCCAGGAGGTATCTCCATGGGGGTCAGGGGCAGCACTGGCCTTGTCACTGCTTACATGCCCTGCTTACGTCACTTACACGGCGATGCACGTGCGGCAGCCATTGGTTGGGTGGATAGATGGATAGATAGGTGGATAAATGGAGAGATATTTGGACCAGCTACAAAGCTATTAATACTTAATAAGATTCTGAGGCCCTTCTTTCCTCTTCCAAATTCCATAATCTTTGTGCATACATGCACACACACACCCCCCACCAGTTTTTTCTCTATAGTCTCTGGAGAGTAGATTTCTGTAACAACTTCTCAGCCCAAATGATGCTGTGAAGAAAAATGTCTTTACTCATAAACAATACAGCTGCATAAATTGCTTAAGTTCAAAGCTTAATAGTTTCAGTGATGTGACTTCAAGTCCCAGGACTCTGAATGTCTATGCTAAGTTTTTTATTTTTATTTTTTTCTGGTAGCAATGACTATGCATTTTGAAGCCAGTGGTCTGATGCAATTATTAAAAATATGTACATAATACACATACACATATGGCTTTTTGCTGTTTTTATTGTTTTATTTGTGCTGAGTGCCTGTAATTTCTTGTGATAATGGTGTAAGTTGAGAGACAATTTAGTGTAGTCCCTAAGAGCATAGATTCTGAAGTCAAGATGCCTGAGTCCAAATACTACTGCTGCCACTTGGTAATTCTATGAATATGGGAGAGTTACTAAAGATCTCCATGCCTCAGTTTCCTCATCTAAAACATATGGATAATAATAGTGCCTGCCTCCTAAGTTTTTTGTAGGGATTAAATATGTTTGTATGCAAAGAGCATAGAACAGTGCCTGACGTGTGGTGAGTACTGTTTAAAGGGCATCTGTGTTGGTACCAATTGGTTTGTTGTTATAATAGCAGAAAGTGCTTAAAATATGAGTTTTTTCTCCCTGAGTAACTTCTACCTCAGTATACCATTTATTCACTGGTTCAGCATGCCACTGAACAATGACGTGTGATAGGTGTTATGGTGGTTACCAGAACTACTTTGGAATAAAATAGACAAGTTCTCTGCCCCACCCCCCAGCCTCAAACTCACATTAAAGTAAGAAAAATTTAAAATAAGAAAACGTGTGCCTATTCTATAGATAGATATTAACAGATAGACAGATGAAGAGATAGATAGATCTATCTCTATACAGGATGTTTTCAGATGAGAAAGGCTCTTGAGATTATGCAGCAGGGCTAAAGGAATCCGGAGAGCCTGGATGGGCTGGGAAGGCTGCTGAGAACTTAGTTGGAGGAAGCCAGTCAGGCATAGAGCAAGGGAAAACATTTAGGGAATCAGCATTGTGGGTCCCTGCTAATAAGGAACCTTGCATTTTTGTAGCATAGAAGTGGAGCAGGCAGGGAGAGGGTGCAGCCGATGAGGTCTGTGGAGTCAGTAGAGCCAGCCTGTTCTGCTTCAGCTTCCATCATAATTAAAAACAACCTAGCTGAACCACCCTTAAATTTCCAAGTCACAGAGAGAGCCCACGTTTTCCTTAATTACCATCTCCTGTTTAGTGGATTTCTGGGGAAAAAATATCTGTATATACACACACATACACACAAGCAAGCCATATGCCTATCTTTAGCTGAGCCTCTGATTAATCCAGTTTTAATCCATCTACCTAATTGTGCTTTCCTGTTTTCTCTTTCTGTATCCTCCAATTGCTCTACTGGGTGGGGGGTCTGGAGGGCAAACATATTCATTATGTTGCCAGCAAACAAGATGGGAATCACACTGCAGGGAACAAAATTAAATTTACAGCTTTCCCTTGTACATGTCATAAACTATTGATTTAACACGAGAGGAGGAAGCTGCAATGATGGGGCACCACTGTGGTGTGGAACCAGGATCTGGCTGAAGAGAAGTCAGTGGTGACTGCAGATAAGCTAGGACCAGGCTTCTGAAACCAGCGCCTGAGCCCCTCCAAACGGTGGAGGTAGGTAAACTTGGTTTATATGCTCAGTGTACAAAATTTCAACTTGTCTTTGACCTCTGCTCACATATACTAACCTTATGCTTGGATAAAGCATTGTGATCTGCATGTAGGGGTAGATTCAGCGAATGTTTACATCCACTATCCCTGTAATGTTAGAACCACGTGGGATCTTTATCAAAGCTACAAGAGAGGAGACAGAGGCAATAGTGAATAAAAGCCATCTGCTTGTAATAGTCAGAATTAGCTCTTCTTCCTACAGAAAGCCATTGCTGATATCTCATTATTGGCTTCCCTGGTGACTCAGATGGTAAAGAATCTGCCTGCAATTCAGGAGACCTGGGTTCAATCCCTAGGTGAGGAAGATCCCTTTGAGAAGGCACTGGCTACCCACTCCAGTATTTTTTCCTGGAAAATCCCATGGACAGAGGAGCCTGGCAGGCTACAGTCCATGGGGTCACGAAGAGTCAGACACGGCTTAATGACTAACACTTTAACTTTCAGTACTACTAGGTGGGAACAGCTCCTGTATGTTCCCCTGACACCATTTGCTTGTATTTTTCTCAGTAAGCTCGAGAGGTTCCTTTAGGTCAAAGGAAGCATCATATGCATGCTTATATCTGAAATAATGAGAAGAGGATGAAATACACTCCTTGTATATGAGGTGGATAAGCCACCCCATGTTGATTTCAAATGAAACAAGATTAATTACAGTGAGACATCTTCTCCACACCTACATCATCACCTCAAAAGCTCTTCCTGATCCTCACTCATTTTCCTTACTATTTGGCACAATTCTTAGGTGATGGAGTCAGGAATGAAAGGGAAGGAGCAGTGCTGAGAATTTCAAAGGATTTAAGTAGACCGTCTGTACCTCTGTCCATCAGAATCAGGCACTGTTGGGTGGTAAATGATCTGACTGTGGAAACCAGATGCTTGTGGCCTAAGTAAACAGGGCAGGGATTTTAGAAGTACCATGTGTAGTTGAGTTAAAAATCACTATTATCTAACATGTGCACAATATTTGGTATATTTGTGATTCAAAGGACCCAATTTAAACTGAGAATTTAGTGGGAACAATCTCAAAATGCAAAGCAAAAGTCAGTAATACTTAGAAACCTTTTCTATCAAGCTTTAACCTTAGCAGTGACTCTGTCTAGATAACTCAGAGACTCCCTGGAATGCATGTGTGAATCTTGTTTCCAAATGTGAAAGCATTTGAAAACTGTAAAATATACATGCATGGTCTTCTTGCTTTTTTTTCCCCCCTTTTCATTTTGTTGTTTTCCCCCTCCTTGAAGCTCTTTTCCTTTTTTTCCCCACAGACTCAGGAACTTCCAATCATCCCTTATTCCTTGGCGGGCCAGAGAGTAAGAAGGCAGGGTGGGTGGGGGGGGGGAACAGAGGAGCCTGGCAGGCTACAGTCCATGGGGTCACGAAGAGTCAGACACGGCTTAATGACTAACACTTTAACTTTCAGTACTACTAGGTGGGAACAGCTCCTGTATGTTCCCCTGACACCATTTGCTTGTATTTTTCTCAGTAAGCTCGAGAGGTTCCTTTAGGTCAAAGGAAGCATCATATGCATGCTTATATCTGAAATAATGAGAAGAGGATGAAATACACTCCTTGTATATGAGGTGGATAAGCCACCCCATGTTGATTTCAAATGAAACAAGATTAATTACAGTGAGACATCTTCTCCACACCTACATCATCACCTCAAAAGCTCTTCCTGATCCTCACTCATTTTCCTTACTATTTGGCACAATTCTTAGGTGATGGAGTCAGGAATGAAAGGGAAGGAGCAGTGCTGAGAATTTCAAAGGATTTAAGTAGACCGTCTGTACCTCTGTCCATCAGAATCAGGCACTGTTGGGTGGTAAATGATCTGACTGTGGAAACCAGATGCTTGTGGCCTAAGTAAACAGGGCAGGGATTTTAGAAGTACCATGTGTAGTTGAGTTAAAAATCACTATTATCTAACATGTGCACAATATTTGGTATATTTGTGATTCAAAGGACCCAATTTAAACTGAGAATTTAGTGGGAACAATCTCAAAATGCAAAGCAAAAGTCAGTAATACTTAGAAACCTTTTCTATCAAGCTTTAACCTTAGCAGTGACTCTGTCTAGATAACTCAGAGACTCCCTGGAATGCATGTGTGAATCTTGTTTCCAAATGTGAAAGCATTTGAAAACTGTAAAATATACATGCATGGTCTTCTTGCTTTTTTTTCCCCCCTTTTCATTTTGTTGTTTTCCCCCTCCTTGAAGCTCTTTTCCTTTTTTTCCCCACAGACTCAGGAACTTCCAATCATCCCTTATTCCTTGGCGGGCCAGAGAGTAAGAAGGCAGGGTGGGTGGGGGGTGGGGACCAGGTAGGCTCACCTACATGCTATGCAGACATAACAGAGCCTGTGCTGGAAATGCTATTAGAGGGAGAACAAAGCCCAGAATTGCTGCCAGACAGTCGGTCACAGAGATTTATCAAGAGCAGGGCATCCAGCAAAATTACAGCCTTGGAATGCAAAGTATATACACATATACATATATACAAACCTAGATAGACAGAAAGATGAAGTTGTAAGTGCAAAAGTTTAATACTCACAACCAGTGGGTATGAATCTTTTTATGTCTTGTGAATGAAATCTGTAAACTTCTAATAATTTTTTAGAAGCATGGTATTAAGATAGGGGAATAATGTGGAATTGTAAAATATTCCTGAGATTAAACATCAGAAAATCAGAATTTTAATCCCAAACCAAACACACTGATTTATTAAATGACCTTTACTGATAGAAGCTTCCTCTTTTGCATTATAAAGCAGTGCCGATCAAAAAAGTTGAACCCACAGGGATTGCCCCAAAGGGATGCTGAGATGTGCCATGAAGAAGATAGCTTTTTAAAACATTATAATAGGCAATAGTTTCCCAACTCTGATTAAAAGTGACCCCTCATGATATTCTGGCATCATTGGGGAAAGATTTAGAGACACTGGCTTCAGAATCCCTCCCTACCTCTGTTTCCAGGCCAGAGCCAGTTTTCCAGAGGAGGTTCTGTCAAGAACCAGGCACCTTCACTAAGCTGCACAGGTCATGGAATATTGCCAGTACCAACTCATACACAAGACACGTGTATCGCCAATCACACACTCTGTAAGAGCAATTCTTTAAAACCACTTATTGCCAGCCACATGAGATTATCTAAGATTTCAGCTAGTAGAGCAGTAATTTGTTATAGACCAGCACTAGAATTCATTTTCATATGCCAAAATGCTAATGTGAATGTGCAGAAAGAACCTTTTGTCTCTGGGGGCAAAGGAGGCGGATCCATTAGTGTTCTTTCTTTTCTGCCCTACTTCCCTTTTATTTTCTTTTCTGCTTGGGGGTGAGTTATTTTGACATGATTATGCACTTTCATTCCAACATCCCAATCCACCATTCCCTACCCTCGCCTGCCAAACCCCATCTATTTAGTCTATGTGTCTGTATGTGTTTGTGTGTGTGTGTGTTTGTATGCGTACACTTTATAACTTTTCTGGCTAAACATTTCTCAGCACAGGTCTAGTGAAAATAAGATTTCACACCCCCGCTAACCTTGACACAGGAATCCAACTAATTTTGGAAGGACGGTCTGCTGTGTCATCTCTTTTTGGTGTGTGAATACTATACCCTGATGCTCTTTGATTTAGAATATTTATATTGCACTAAACACTATAAGATAACTTGGAATCTCAGTTTCTTCTGTTGTGACTGTTTTGACAGTCGATATTCCTAGTGTTTGCTTAGGAAGGGAGGTCTATGGATTTGGAGACTGCCATTCCTAACACCTAGTCAAGGCTTCTGTGCTTGACCTATCTTCTATCAGCAGAGAAATCGTTAAGTTAATTGGTGGGATTGCCATATAATCCAATAACATACCTCCTTCCTAGTGTACAGTTATTTTTAAGTACAAATCAATGAAGTTAACCACAGATGTTTCATTTTGTTCACCTTATGAAAAATGGCATTCCTCACTTGTTACAGACTGGGTTACAAATAAACATGTTTACTCTGACAACATAAAATCATACTGCTATGTTTATTCATGGATTGAATAGAAATATCCTGCAAATATTATATCATGCCATTCTTATTTCAATATAGTATCTCTTGCTTCCTTACTGTGGTAGGTACAATACAAAAGACAACTGCATATTCCTTGTCCTAAAACAAAGTACGTATATTCTAAAATAGAATTCTCCAATATGATAGCCAGGCTTCCCTTGTAGCTCAGTTGGTAAAGAATACACCAACAGCGCAAGAGTCTTCCTGCAATGCAGGAGAACCAGGTTCAATTCCTGGGTCGGGAAGATCTCCTGGAGAAGGAAATGGCAACCCACTCCAGTATTCTTGCCTGGAAAATCCCATGGACAGAGGAGCTTGGTGAGCTACAGTCCATGGCGTCACAAGAGTCGGACGTGACTTAGTGACTAAACCACATATGACAGCCACTAGCTACATGTGGGTATTTAAATTNCTGGAGAAGGAAATGGCAACCCACTCCAGTATTCTTGCCTGGAAAATCCCATGGACAGAGGAGCTTGGTGAGCTACAGTCCATGGCGTCACAAGAGTCGGACGTGACTTAGTGACTAAACCACATATGACAGCCACTAGCTACATGTGGGTATTTAAATTTAAAATAATTATGATGAAATAAAATCCAACAGTTCATCACCTGTACTAGATGCTTTGGAAGTACTCAGAAGTCACATATGGCTGGGGACTACTTCATTAAAAGCATATGCGTAGAGTATTTCCGTCATTGCAGACTGTTCTGTCAAAGATAATATAAAATATAAAATATTCTTTCTCTAAATTTAGTCTGTGCAGTTGTTCCTTCTATGTATTAAAAACCCCAAATTTTGACCCATTCAAGACCCACTAAATCAGAATTTCTTGGGTGCAGCCTTCAAATCTGCACATTAACAAACTTCTCAAATGTTTTCTACCTGCAGTGAAATTTGAAAATGCTTCATAGAGTATGTCCGATCTATTACACATCCACATATCAGTCAGCAAAATATCATCAAATACATTTTATTTTAAATAGTTTTACCTTGCTTGTTTCTATTTTGTTATTTTTCTTCTCTTTCTCTTCACTGAACTATATCTCTCCTACATGTTTTAGGGGTCATAAAGTGATTCCCATCAGGAGAAAAATTTCTAAATTTTTTAAAAGTGATTTGCAAAAAGACTCATTACCTGTTCATTTTGCCAATGACTGCATTTGTAAACATAACCAGAGACTAAAGGACAAAGCATAAGAACAGCTGGAGAAACTAAAAATTCTCACTGAAAACTTCATGAATCATAAAATTCTTCAAATATTCTCTGATGCCCTTCTCCTTTTATCTGTTATTTGATTATTATATAACTAGAAAGTAAAAAGACAGGTAGAATCAAAGTCTGAGGGATGAAGGGACTCCTAGAAATTATCTACTTAATCCTGCTTGAATTATATCTGTACCATCACAGAATGCTCACATAGCTTGGGGTCCTACACTTTGCCTAGACAAAGGAATCACTTGTATTGGGTCTGGGTGTGGTTGGGAGGTTCCCCAGATGACCCTGATAATCTGGTAGATTTGGAAATCTATTATCTGGGCTATGATTGATCACTTCCAGTGGTCCACATTCACTCTCCTTGAGGCTGGCTACCTGATCATCACAGAGTTCTAAGAATACCTTTCCTAAAATGGAGTTCAACTCTTGTCTCTAAGATGTCTTTCCATGTGTTCTGGGCTTCCCTGGTGCCTCAGCAGTCAAGAGTCTGCTGGCAGGAGATCCGGGTTCGATCCCTCCTGCCTAGAGAATCCCATGAACAGAGGAGCCTGGAGGGCTATAGTCCATAGGGTCGCACAAAGCTGGACACGACTGAAGTGACTAAGCAGGCACCGGTTCTACTGCTACTGTTTAAGGTTATATAGGCTATGCCTAATCCTCCAGCAAATACTCCTTTCACAAAACTCCTTTCTCCACCTAATGCTATCACATTCCTCTTGAGCTTTCCTTTCCCCTGGTTACATCCTGACTATGACTTGCTTTTTGGAACCATTTTATTTTAGGTATGATTTTGTGTCATCTCATCATATTGGGCTCTTTCTTCCAAAAGATTTCATGTTCTGTGTCCTTTTAAAATGTAGCACTCTGATTTTTTTTTTTCTGTAAGTAAAGTTGATTCAACTTAAAATATTTAATAGCCATATTCTCATCACACCATACTTCCTGCCCACCAGGACCTCAGCATCCTTTTATGTGTATTCTTTTATCTTGTTACCCCTCCCAAACATCAAACATGTGTTCTGCTAATCCTTTACTACTGGTTATATCCTGGTGGCTCAGATGGTAAAGAATCTCCCTGCAATGCAGGAGACCTGGGTTCAATCCCTGAGTCAGGAAGATCTCCTGGAGAAGGGAATGGCAACACTCCAGTGTTCTTGCCTGGAGAATTTCATGGATAGAGAGGAGAGTGGAGGGCTATAATCCATGGGATCACACAACTGAGTGACTAACACTATACATATTAAGTATATGTATATCTTATACATATCTCCAGCATTTCTTCAACCCCAATTAGAAGGGTTTTATATGACATCTTGCATTGTTTTACTCAACTTTCAGGATTTTAGTAGCATTATCGGTTCCTTTCTGTGACAGGTAGAAAGGAACACATCTAATCAGTTCTGATACAAGTCAGTCCTAGGGATCTCTTTCCCTTCTTTCATTTTCTTTCCTGCAGTGAGGAATTACAGGTTTGCTATCCCCTGCCTGGAAACTCTGAATGAGACCTAAAGAGAGCTGAAATTTTCACCAGTGTCCTAAATCACCGTTATTAAGTCCAAAGAGCACATCCTGTACAGGAAAATTGCAGCAGCATATGGGCAGCCCTCCGCTCTTCATATGTTATCCATCACATTACAGAGTCCTGCCACATGCTCCTGAAGTGGCTAGGGAAGAACTTGGCTCAGTGCTTGCTGAGTAGGGCCTCTTAATCTGTTTTACAGCAAACAGTTTTGCAATTACTGTGAGCATCATGGACCCAGCTGATATTTGAGCTTTGTCCTGACAAGTCTGTAGCAAACAAACATATGACACAGAGATAGTCCACTGAAATCAGTGGAAAAAGGAACTGGAGAAATGGAGAGTTTATTGGTTACAAATAGAGAAGGGAAAAAAACCTTCAGCCTTCCCTTTGAAAAGCTGATTTATATATATATGCACATATATATGTTTCAAATATATATGTATACATATATGTTTCTAATATATATATACATTTCACATACACATGTGTACACACATATTCACACACACCTCTGTATTAATCAAATGTTTATCAAGAATTTGCTATTAATTAAGCAACGTTTTTTTAAAGAGTATCAAAACTAAACTTCAGTGCCTGCCCCTCACGCAAATGTCCAGTGAATGAGAACAGACATAATCAATTGGCATGCAAGGTAAATGTAAAATTATTACTACCACAAAGCTTCACAGACATGTATCATGTCCCGAGTCTACAGGGGGAATTTTGTGTCAGGCTGATTAATAAGGGAAGGCATTTATGATGAGGTAACAATTGAGATCTGAGATCTGAGGCAGTGACCTGAAAACACTTTTATACTCCAAATGTGCATTTATTATGTGTGATTTCCCTCTATGTGTTCTTGCCTATGGATATTTCAACATTTTCACAGCATAATTTACCTTTAATTTAGGTAAAAACAAGTAGAAATAAAACATCTTTTCTCTCTCCAGTCTCCAAACAACTGGCTTTCTTTCCTTATAAGGTGCATACCTCCTACTTGGGAGACCTCTTTGAGGCCATTGATAAGCTAAGTAAGCAAAATAAGTAAGGATGGGGAAGAAGATGTGTCACGGCCTTGAAGGTGGAGGGAACAAGGCATATTCGAAGAGCTGAAAGGAGCCCTGCACAGATGAAAGGGAGAGGTCCGATTAGGTGAAACTCAGGAACAGCTTAGGTTCCAGATCAGGCAGGGCATTGCTGAACATGCTGCTAGGTCATTAACCTGAGCCCAGTGGGAAGCTGTGAAAAGTTTAATCAGTAAGTGAGAAGATTCTGTTTGAGTTTGGAAAAGATTTTAACTGATTATGGAGAATGGATTTTACCAGAGCATGTTAAACCTCGAGCAACTGATTTTGTCAGTGAATGCATCATATTGAGAATACTCATTGTGTTCCAAGCTTTGACATTAAGATGGCTTTCTAAGCAGATATAATATAATCTTAATTGTAGAATCTTGAGTGGTGGATATATGGGTGTTCACTATATAGACTGACTTTTCTGTATGTGTAAATTTTGTTCATGTTAAAACCTTGGTAAAAGTAAGAATATCTTTAAATGCCTTTCTAAATTAGTCAAGGTACAGAATGTACCAAGTGGCATAACCCATGTAATTGAGTCTTTGGCCTGGCAGTTTCTTAAGATTGGCCAGCGTATATTTCTGATTGACAGTTATCAGGATAGTGCTTATCATCATCATCAAGATCTGGATCACATCTCTCTTGGCAGATTGCTTTATTGTCTGAAAATATATAATAGAACAGCGAATAAGTGCTTTACTTGCAGTAACTGTAGTAATCCTCACAACACTATGAGGTACATAAGTTCAGGAAAACTATTAAGCTGCTTATGTTATCGGTTATCATTATAGGTTATTCTAGCATGTGAGCTGTTTTGGGAGATTTGTCTATTTCCTTGGAAGAAGCGAACACAGATTTAGAATGCTTAGATTGTTAAAACTCCAGTATATCTGTTGGTTTTGATGCTCTCAAACCAAAGATTTGACAACAGTTTTATGTAAAATCTATCTTTGGTTTTCTTTCTCTTATTTGTAGAGCAAATCTACCAGATCTCGTTAGTCAAGGTGATGAATGAGTAGTTGCTAACTACTGTAAACACTAAAATTTGGACCAGGTTTTATTTAAAGACTGTGTCAAAACTACTCTTAAAGAAGTCTCATAAGATTGAATTAAGAGGTTTCTAGATGGAGTGCTTCTCTGACTCTGCAACTGGTTCTCAACCTTAAGCAAGACCTGAGAGAAGGGCGATCTAATTTTCCCAATATCAATTCTTCTCTAAATAGTATGGCAGCCCACTCATAGTTCTCTATGATTTTGCCATCTCATATGGTTCAGTTCAGTTCAGTCACTCAGTCGTGTCTGACCCTTTGCAACCCCATGGACTGCAGCACACCAGGCCTCCCTGTCCATCACCAACTCCCAGAGTTTACCCAAACTCAAGTCCGTTGAGTCAGTGATGCCATCCAGCCATCTCATCCTGTGTCGTCCCCTTCTCCTCCCACCATCAATCTTTCCCAGCGTCAGGGTCTTTTCAAATGAGTCAATTCTTCACATCAGGTGGCCTAAGTATTGGAGTTTTAGCTTCAACATCAGTCCTTCCAATGAACACTCAGGACTGATCTCCTTTAGGATGGATCATCTGAGAAAAGTCCTATGGTTCCACTATTGGTTTTATGTACCATCATTATTCTATACAAATATATGTGTTTGTATATATATAAATGTATGTGCACGTATGTATATATGAAATGTATTGACATATAAATATATTTCCTATATCAATACATTTTATATTTATATATATATATACACAGACACATTGCTGCATTGGAGTTGGGAAAATGAACTATAGTCCATTTTGTTAAATGGGACAATTTGAAAATTCTAGGTTAATCTTATTCTTTCTCCTTAATCATTAGAACCATTATCAGGCAATGTGTGTAGCCTCTCCAGCTCCAATGCTATGTTTACCTTTGAGTTCTTTTGCCTAGTCAATTTACTATAGGGATGGCACAGCTTGATAAATCATCTCTTAGGAAAAAGCAAGCCTTCCAAAGCATGTGGCATAATTTAGAAGAAATCCTGCACACCTGAGCTCCTAAATATGGAGTCACTCTCATTTTCCAATAGTTGGGATGAGTCATTAGCTAAGTCATTGGAGGTGCAGTCTGAGAAATCCCTTGAGTTCTTAGGTGGTCTAGAGTGGCTGAAAGATAACAGAGGAGCTTCTGCTTTAGAGGAACATGGGCAGAGCAAGAACTCAAACTTCAAGGAATTTTGTAACAGTGGTTAAAGTGATTCTAAACAATCAGATTTTTTTTTAAAAAATTTAAGAAAAGGATCTTTCTCCAGTTTAAACAGTTTCCTATTTATATATCTTCAGTGTCTGTCCTTTTTAAGCTATAAAAGACAGTTTAAAAAGTTATCTATAGTATCATGGAAAAGTAAACACTGATATTTGGCAAATGTACTCCTAATCTTTTTAAAGCATTTTTTGGTGCATTGATCCGAGACCATTCTCAGAGGCTCTTCTTTAACACAGATACTGTTTAGGAGTTTCACAGTGTGAGACAAAACCAGGGTGATGGAATACAGAGATTGGATTTTAGTTCACATTTTTCTAATTATGTGTTTATATGTTTAATTTTGTGTGTGTGTGTGTGTGTGTGTGTGTGTATTTATAATGAATCTTAGTTTGGGATCATACTTTCCTGTTTTGCTAAATCAGTAAATTGGATTTCATGATTTCTGGATCCCCCTACAGGTTCCACCTCACAGGATCTGTAATTTCAACCACCATTAGAATTTAATTTACATAAGAATATCGACCACATGACTCCTCCCCTCCCCACTTCCGTGTAACTCGATGCTTAGAACAGTGAGCCTGGCACATAGATGCTGCTCGTTCAATATTCGTTGATCAATCCATTGCTACAATAAAGCACTTAAGTGGAGATGCAGTCAATAGCCCAAGGTATACAAGCTTAACTCACTACAGCTAAGGCACAATGTAGCCAAACAGTTGAAGCAGTGCAGTGTCAGGGTCAAGAGGATAGGCCTGGAAGGCAGATTGCCTGAGTGAATGCGCCGCTCCTCCACTGACTAGCTGTGACCTTCTGTACATTCCTGAGTGCAAATATACAGTTTAAATATCAGACTGTGGATAATCGATACAGACAAATAATAGAGTAATTATTAGGAATAAGTGAGTTTATACATGGGGAGTGCTTAGAAGTGTGCCTGTCAAGAGTAAAACTCTCAATAAATGTTTGCGAGTGTTATAATGTGTATCACAAGTCTAGGGAATGAGAATAAGCCCCCAAAATAAGTCCCCCCCCAAAAGTGTTCAGTTCAGTTCAGTCGCTCAGTCATGTCCGACTCTTTGCGACCCCATGAATCGCAGCACGCCAGGCCTCCCTGTTCATCGCCATCTCCCGGCGTTCACTCAGACTCACGTCCTTCGAGTCAGTGATGCCATCCAGCCATCTCATCCTCTGTCGTCCCCTTCTCCTCCTGCCCCCAATCCCTTCCAGCATCAAAGTCTTTTCCAATGAGTCAGCTCTTCGCATGAAGTAGCCAAAGTACTGGAGTTTCAGCTTTAGCATCATTCCCTCCAAAGAAATCCCAGGGCGGATCTCCTTTAGAATGGACTGGTTGGATCTCCTTGAAGTCCAAGGGACTCTCAAGAGTCTTCTCCAACACCACAGTTCAAAAGCATTAATTCTTCAGCACTCAGCTTTCTTCACAGTCCAACTCACATCCACACATGACCACTGGAAAAACCACAGCCCTGACTAAATGGACCTTAGTCGGCAAAGTAATGTCTGCTTTTCAATATGCTATCTAGGTTCGTCATAACTTTCCTTCCAAGGAGTAAGCGTCTTTTAATTTCATGGCTGCAGTCACCATCTGCAGTGATTTTGGAGCCCCAAAAAATAAAGTCTGACACTGTTTCCACTGTTTCCCCATCTATTTCCCATGAAGTGATGGGAACACATGCCATGATCTTCATTTTCTGAATGTTGAGCTTTAAGCCAACTTTTTCACTCTCCTCTTTCAGGCCTCCAAAATAAGTACCCCCCCCCCAAAGTTTTAAACATAATCAAATTCAAATACCTTATACCAAGAGTTTATGTCAGACCTGATCTGGGCCAGGAACTAAACAAGCTTGGTATGTGTGTGTTTAGTTGCTCAGTCGTGTCTGACTCTTGGTAACCCCATGGACTGTAGCCCGCTGGGCTCCTCTGCCCATGAAGTTCTCCAGGCGAGAATCCTGGAGTGGGTTGTCATTTCCTTCTCCAGGTCTCATGTAGGGGAAATTAGAGTTGGACACCTCGATTCCAAGGGAGCACCCCAGGCATGTCCGTTATTAGTGTCCCTCTTCTTGGTAAAGCGCTTCTGACGTCCAGATTGTTGAATTGTGAGCCATTCAGCGGCATTGCTCTTCTGATCTTAACATGTCTAATATGCACCCCAAAGATCTTTCTTTCAGGATAGATGAAACATTTCCCATTTTTATAAGCTTTATAACACCAAAATGTAAAAAAACACAAATAAATTCCAACAAAAACAGCACAAACAGATTCCAGCATCAATGCATACAGATGAACCAATTCCCTGACTGATAGAGTAAATACCCTAAAACTTTATGACCTGGGGGACGGGGGGGTGGAATCAGTGTCTGCCAAAGGAAAAAAGAATCCTATATGCTGAAAATGAATAAAGAATATTATATACAAAACTAGAAACTTCTTTCCCATTTTGTATAGCAAAAAAAGAAAAAAATTAAATCTAAGGTGGGATTTGAGTGTGTACCCTATGCTGCTGCTAAGTCGCTTCAGTCGTGTCCGACTCTGTGCGACCCCATAGACAGCAGCCCACCAGGCTCCCTGTCCCTTGGATTCTCCAGGCAAGAACACTGGAGTGGGTTGCCATTTCCTTCTCCAATGCATGAAAGTGAAAAGTGAAGTTGCTCAGTCGTGTCCAACTCTTCACGACCCCATGGACTGCAGCCTACCAGGCTCCTCCGCCCATGGGATTTTCCAGGCAAGAGTACTGGAGTGGGGTGCCATTGCCTTCTCCTGTACCCAATAGAACAAATGAACTAATTCCAACTCTGCTACCCACCCCCACAAGAACTAGCTCCCAAATAAACCGGTTCTAACTGGACCATTTCCCAAGCTTGGTGAGGAAGAATGAAGTCCAAGAGTTATCTTAGACTAGAGGTGATGATTGTTGAGTAGGCCCAAGTTCAGGTGCACAGAGGTCAGATAAACTAGAAAGGAAAGAAAAAAACTTGGAACAGAAATATAAGGAAATTATTCTTCCTTTGTTCACCAGCTAATTGCTGGTCTCATTATGGCTAGAGTCTTGTGTCACTTCTGGATCTCTCATTGAAAAAGGAATATATACCTATTCAATCTTTTCCATGTATCTAAAGGCTCCATGATCACCTCAAGTTCCCCTTCAGGCTCTAGGCCTTTAAATATGTTAGCTTTGCTTAGAACACCCATTCCATGACTTACACTGTTAGCTCCTATACATTTTAAAAGCTCAGTTGACGTGGTACCATTTCTAAGAAACCCCTTCTTTCTGTGTCCTCTTCAGCTCAGGCTCAGATAAACAGAAATCTTCCTTTGAAACTCAGTGGCACACTATGCATATAATTGTCGCCCTCTGTCGCAATGCTCATAAATTCCACTCTTGCTCTTTTGTCTTCCTCATCAAGTTGTAAGTTTCTTCATGCAGATGACTTTGACTTTCAGCAGTATCCTCAGGACCTGTCTTTGCTCAGGGTGAGAAAGGATTTTTAAATAGCAGGATTGAAAGTGGACTGTGGGAAGGCAAAAACTCTTTAAGCACTAGTTGCGGCTGCAAAAGAGGCTGTGGCATATTCCCTCCCTCATCTGAGATTCTGTAGAATACCCTTTCAATCCCTAAAGCAGATCCAATGGGGCACTACCTGGAAATACTTTATGAATCAAAGACAGTTTACTTTACATATGCTAAAGTAGTGAAATTGCATTTCTTATTATATTTTGCAATTTAGATTTTTTACTTATTCAGCAAGTTTCTCTTCCCTCCAAATTAATTTTTATTATACCATTACATCCTCATATTTTTCCTTTATATTTTAAAACTTGCTTTGAACATTTTTGGGTCAAATTAAAACTGCTTTTTCCCTCTCTTCGGGCATATTCAGCCCTTGAGATAGATAGCTATATGCCTCTTTTCATCACATCTTTAATCATTCTGACTTCTATAACTGCATCACTTATCTTCAAATCCTTTTCTTGGCCCTCAACCCTCTTCAAACTGTTATTCATCTCTAGCTTTTCTTTGGCCTATCTTTTTTTATTGATAATAGATATTGGTTTTACTTTTCTTTCTGCTACCATGTAGTTGGTCTTTGAATTATTTTACTTAAAGCATTCATTTGCAATTTCAAAAGTCATAATGGCATTGCTGAAAAATACTCCTCATTTAACTTGAGGCTTTTAAAATTTCTTTAAACCAAATATCTAAGGATATTTAAGTCAACAGGTACAGACATTACATTCAATTATCAAACAATAGATAGAGTCTACTATAGGGGAAAATAATTACCTATTTTATGAATTAAAGATCGATTTATACATTGGGAATTTTAAAAAGAATGTGTTTACTTGAATAAATTCTAGGCCTTGATTTCTTGTGTTAGCTTAATTGAAAGTGATGACTAAGCCCAGGCTCCTGATGTGAAAAGCAGGTGTATGAAATTAACACTAAGACACTCATGAGGTCAAAGAGTGTAATTTACTAATTAAAGCACACTGAATGGCTTTAGTGAAGTTACATACTTTTGAGTCAGTTTTGCACCTTCAGTTCAACATTTTATATCACCTAATAATTGAACAGGTTAATTGCAACCAGATTAATTAATGTAGTTATTTGTTTTCATATGTACTCTGAGTAATATTCAGTGCTATAGTTAGAAAGATATTTGTTTTTTCCACACTATATATATAGAACCTTGTGGATATACAAGGTATTTTCATATAGCTCTCAGCTGCTGAAGTCAGTACGTATATTAGAAATTCTTCCAGTCACTCAGAGAACCCTCTCTTTTAAAAAATGATATTTATTCAAGAGCCCCATCAAAAAACGAGTGCATCACCATCACAACAAAGTCTCCTTCCCTGAGATCTTGCCGAGTAACAGTACATATTCAGATAAATGAACCATTGAGTACTGTCTGTAATAGCAACAGCTGCCACCTCTCAGATAACGCTGAGCTGCCCAGCCCCCATAGATGAGAAAATAGGCAGGGACTAAGTCGAATTTTTAGAGATGTGAAGTCTGCTGAATACCCGTTGAAAGAGAGCAAAATGTGCATTAGACCTCGCTGACAAATGCCCAAGGTGCAATCTCTCAAACAGTTTTGCAGACCAACAAAAACAGGAGTGAAAGGGATTATCTCCATCCTCAAATTTTCAACATGGTCAAAGGGACTGTAAAATCCTTCTGGTGAGCAAGCCAGGTTTAATGGTCGGGAACAAATGCTTCTTTAGTCACAGGCCAAGCCTTTCGGATTTGTTGTAATTTCCTGTTAGGGACTGCAAAGCCAGTCCACAACCTCCACTGCTATCCTACCTTGCTTTGCAGCCCTTTTCACCAAACTGTTTTCTCCTCTTTCCTTCCCCTTTCTTCCAGCACAGATCTAACTCTACTGCAGGGTCTCCTAGAGCCTGCATTTTGAGGGCATGCGGGCCATGTTGTGATCCATTCACCACAACTCTGCACCTAACCCACTCTCCAGAGAAGTAAATATGTACTCAAACTGCTAACTGTAAGCATAATTGGTGACTAGTGGAAGGTTGAACAGAACACTAACAACAGCTCGTTAGGGGTGAATTAATGATCTTATGCAGTCGTTTGCTCTGGGCTGTGTCACAGCATAGCAATGGGCCTCCTATTATAAGCTGTCTTTTCATGTCCTGTGCTATTTTCTCTGTTGACTTCTGTGATTGCAGATAGCAGAGAGGAAGTGCTGTTTTCCAAAATCTTTTTCATGTTTCTTTTGGAACATACTGGAGTCTGTTGTCTGATATCAGTTACTCATTTATTCTGCGTTTGGAATAGACCCCTGTCTATTTACAAGTCACATGTTAAATTACTGTGACAGATGCGTTTTAAAAGGCAAGGAGATTACGTGCAACAAAGATGTTAGATGGCTTATCATTACGTTCTGGTGTCATTAACTCACTAGAACTTATGGATATAAATTTGTCACATGGTTAGAAACTGCCGTGGACTTATTAGATGCTCAGTATCTCCTTCTTAAACACTAGTTTGAGCCCCCTCCCCAAATAACTTCTTTTATTTGGAACTGGTTGTGACTATAAATGTAATGTAAACAACATCCTTTATGTTGTAGCAAAATATAAGGTTTTTGCACCAAAAACTAGGAAAACTGAAGGCAAATTTCTCTCATTGTTCCTCTCTTTACTAACTTGAGCTCTTCCTGCTGCTGCTGCTGCTGCTAAGTCGCTTCAGTCGTGTCCGACTCTGTGCGACCCCATAGACGGCAGCCCACAAGGCTCCTCCATCCCTGGGATTCTCCAGGCAAGAACATTGGAGTGGGCTGCCATTTCCTTCTCCAATGCAGGAAAGTGAAAAGTGAAAGTGAAGTCGCTCAGTCATGTCTGACTCGTAGCGACCCCATGGACTGCAGCCTACCAGGCTCCTCTGCCCATGGGGTTTTCCAGGCAAAAGTGCTGGAGTGGGTTGCCATTGCCTTCTCTGTGAGCTCTTCCTAGTAGTCATAATCCAAAGAAGAGCAGGAATCACCTATGTGACATTATCTAAGCATTACTTCAGGTCTGCCTGGTGAGTCCCCATTTCATTTAAAAGGAAATTGGATAAATGGTTGATTTGTTTGAACTATCAATATACAGTCAAATACAATTCCTTATTCTTAGTTTTCTATTGTGGTTGTCATTGTTTTTGTTTTCTCAGTTAGCTCTGAGGGTACAAATTTGAACACCATTTACGAAATTGGTACAAATTCAACTGAAGAAGGATATGTTTTTGCAGAAAAAAATATCAAGTATCAATATATGATGGGGAAAGTATCAAAAACTGCCAAAAATCTCTTAATAATAGTGTGAAGTCAGGATTAGATGAACTGTAGGGAAAATGTATAAGGATAAAGAAGTATATATTCATGTTATCAAATTAAATGTAAGAATAAAGGAGAGGGAGGCTAGAACAAAAGGAGAAGAATAGATCCACTTTTTCCCATTTTGAATTTTCCATTGGGTAACAAAAAGATTTCCCAACTGGGAAAGATGAAGCTCAAAACACACAGAAATAATGAGAGCGTCTAACTACCTTCAGTGAGTTCAATTTCCCTTGACCAGATGAAATATGCTCCAGTGCAGTTCAGTTCAGCTTTTGAACTGTGGTGTTGGAGAAGACTCCTGAGAGTCCCTTGGACTGCAAGGAGATCCAACCATTCCATCCTAAAGGAGACCAGTCTTGGGTGTTCATTGGAAGGACTGATGCTAAAGCTGAAACTCCAATATTTTGGCCACCTCATCTGAAGAGATGACTCATTGGAAAAGACCCTGATGCTGGGAGGGCTTGGGGGCAGGAGGAGAAGGGGACGACAGAGGATGAGATGGCTGGATGGCATCACCGACTCGATACCCATGAGTCTGAGCGAACTCCAGGAGTTGGTGATGGACAGGGAAGCCTGGCGTGCTGCGATTCATGAGGTCGCAAAGAGTCGGACATGACTAAGTGACTGAACTGAACCGAACCGAACTAAGGAGTGTTACGTTTCTTTTGCCCAAAGGTTGTACAACTTTGAAAGGCCCTTCCAACTCCAGAGCTTTTGCAGGCAAATCTCAGTTCCAGAGACTGTTTTCTGGAGAATCTGAGATAAAACATAAGGCGACTCCTTTGGTTATTAGTGTCCCTTTTTATGGTTTGTAGACTAGACGGGCCACATGAAGACCCATGGGATATGTGTATTGCCATAGTCACTCAGCAGTATTACAGAGTCATTTCTTTTCCTGCCTTGTTCTGTAATTTAACTTGGGATTTATGGAAGTAATAATGAGAAAAGGAAGATGTAGAAGTAATAACGAGAATAGGCGAGTGCAATGGAAATGGAGGTGAGAAGGAGGGGGAGTTGAAATAGAAGGCTGAGAGCATGTTAATTCTTTTTCCACCTGCAATTATATTTTCACTCTTCTCTACTAATATGCACCTTTTTGAAGCATCTCTCCCTCCACTTTTTCTCACCTTTCTACCATCCTCTTATAGTCATGTTTCAACTTGCCTAAAAATAGATATAGTAGACAGCAGTGGTATGGCATGTAATAGGGAGACCTCTGTTTATAATCAGGTGTCTAGGTGTACATCACAGCCCTGCCACTTACTGTAGATAAGTTTTAATATAAAGTATATATACTTTCAAGTAAACTATAAATAGGATCTCAATCACCTTGGCAGCCAATGTATTAGAGATACTTTAATAGAAATGAGTGGAACTTGAGCTACCAGCTCTAACGGTTGGGCATGCTCCTAGATACAGAGAGAGCAATTGCGTGATTTTTTTTTTTTTTTTTACTAGACTACCAGTTGCTTTAATATCTCATGTTGTTGTATGTTGTTGCTGTTACATAATGCATATGAATTACATTTTCTGCATTCTTTAATTCAATTTAGTAGATTCTAATTTTCAGGGAGATTGCTGAA
Source organism: Oreotragus oreotragus (assembly GCA_006410675.1). Taxonomy (NCBI): domain Eukaryota; kingdom Metazoa; phylum Chordata; class Mammalia; order Artiodactyla; family Bovidae; genus Oreotragus; species Oreotragus oreotragus. The sequence goes on along the minus strand of SJYX01012494.1, from coordinate 225,631 downwards.
AATCAGCTTTTTGAACTGCTTAACCACTTTTCCAAGATGGTCCAGTCATTCTGGCCTACCCAGCATAAGATTAACCATCCACCGCTGTCTCCTGAGTGTGCAGTCTCATCATATTTGAATAATTGGAATTAGGAAAAGAAATTCAGTAACTAATTTGCATTGTTTAAAAACAATCATGTGATTGTTCACAAACCTTTCTGTTAAAATGTGGTCCCTTCAAAAACAGGCCTGGGTACTCTGCTGCTGCTGCTGCTGCTAAGTCACTTCAGTCGTGTCCGACTCTGTGCGACCCCACAGACGGCAGCCCACAAGGCTCCTCCGTCCCTGGGATTCTCCAGGCAAGAACACTGGAGTGGGTTGCCATTTCCTTCTCCAATGCAGGAAAGTGAAAAGTGAAAGTGAAGTCGCTCAGTCATAGAATCATAGATTAATTTTAGAAACACTGTCACCTGGTGGTACATTAGAGTTATTGCACTTGGCTTTTCCTCAAGTTTTTTTTCAAAGTCCACATCTATAGAAGGTAATCAACTTCTAAGAAACTAAAGAGCACATCTTATTTTGCCAAATATAGTTCAGAGTGAGAATTACACAAACCCATTCATTATACAAGGAATCCATTACACAAACCCACCATCCTGCCACTGGAAGACTGGAAGACTCTAAGGCTCAAGACCATTCCTTCTTCTGAGAGTCCAACCCAGTGTTACGGGATCCTTTACAGCTCCCTCCTGTCTTCCATCATATGCATTTGTAACTTGTAGAGACCTAAAGGAATCCTGGTATCATTTGGGACTTATAAAACCATCTCTTTTCCACTATGCCCTTTTGCTGGATATATTTTCTGGCAAAAAGTAGGACATATTTTCTGTAAGAACCACAGGCAAGTTACTGTAACCCAGTAGAAAACTCAGACGCAGTGTGCAGAAACAGTGCTCCCCTTTCTGTACTGAAGTGGGGCATAGAATGCGTGGCCGAGGAGGGAACAGATGGCCGTGTTGCTTCTGGCTGCATCTTTCCCATCCCTCCAGATGCAGGGATCATGGGAAGTATTACAGATCCAAAAACAGGCCCTGCGAGTACTGTTTTAAACCGGTCAGTATAGGCCAGGAAATTAAAACCCCATAGGTTAATCATAAGCAGTATAGTTGTGTATAAAATCATGGAGCATATATTTGACATCTGGGTAGCTTATTTGATCAATGTATTAATAGATAGCAAGCACAAATATTTAATCCACTGCGTCTGCTTTCGGAATGAAGAGATAACAGTTAAACTTTTTCTGAAAACAGAACTTAGTCTTTATGTCATGAGATTTGGTGATAGCAGTTATAATAGCCATTTGTCGTCCTCATTGATGCCATGATGGCAGGTTGGTGTCAGAACCCCCAATCCACTAGTTGGTGAAAAATTCAGATCTTGTGTAAAAACTGAGTAATCTGTAGTCTTCATTATTTCTGATCAAAATAAGTTTAAATGCAAAGTCCTCCTTTCACCATGTTCACAAAACAAGCTGTGTTTGTGATGCTACCAGCATAATAGTTGCCCTTTTGTGAGAATTTACTGGGTCAAAAGTCATGATACTGCAACTTGCTTTTAGTTTTCAGGCCTGAAGAAACTCAGGAAGTCACTGCTGTCTTCCACTGTGGAGGGAACATGAGCAGATTCCTTGCAGTGCAAGTTGCCCAACACTTGGGCTTCCCTGGTGACTCAACTGGAAAAGCTGCATTGCAGACCTGTATTCAGTCCCTGGGTTGGGAAGACCCCCTGGAAAAGGGAACAGCTACCCACTCCAATATGCTGGCCTGGAGAATTCCATGGACTTGTACAGTCCATGGGGTCACAAGGAGTCAGACAAGACTGAGCAACTTTCACTTCATTTCCCAGCACTTAAAAACCCTCCTCCTGACAATGTATTTAATACATATTCATGTATGTATAATGCTTACTGTATATGTTTACTTGACAGTGCAAACATCTAGACAGCTGTCTTGATCAGAATAGTCTCTGGTGGATTCTCATTTAAAACTGACTCAGCAGCAGTGGAGACACAGACTTTGAGAACAGACTTATGGATACAGCTGTGGGGGGAGGAAGAAGATGGTGAGATGTATGGAAAGAGTAACATGGAAATGTACAACGCCATATATAAAATAGATAGCCAATGGGAATTTGCAGAATGACTCAGGGAACTCAAACCGGGGTTCTGTAACAACCTAGAGGGGTGGGATGGGAAGAGGGGTAGGAGGGAGGTTCAAGTGGGAGTAAACCTAGATGTTTGGTAGAAGCCAACACAAAACTGTAAAGCAATTATCTTTCAACTAAAAATAAGTAAATTAAAAAGGAGGAAAAAGAATCTGACTCAACAGCAATCATAAACAAATTGTCTTGGCCACTGCCTACTCATGAATCTACCATCTTCATTCAAGACAAAGTGAAAAAAGAGGCAACTGCATAAATTTAGACTTCAGCTTCTAGGGCCATTATTCTCTAGCACAACTCTTTAGCAATGTGTAGAACTGAATTAATTCAAAACCAAGAGCCTATCGATTTTTCTAGAAATTAAATGCTTTCTTCTGTGAATGTTTTATCATCTCTATGTGAGTCATCCCTGCTCATCATTGTGTTTTCTTCCAACCTAGAAATCACAGTACCTTTCTGATTTTTGATCCCCAAATCCTACCAAGAGTGTGTTGCCATGTCATCTCTGTGAGAACATTCCTTAGGAAGGATGCTGCCCTCACTGCAGACAGGCTGTACCTTTTGGCATAGAGACCAATTACACTAGTATTTTTAAAAATTGCTAAATATGGATTATTTTTTGCCTATTTATAAAATATTTTATTTCTATTATTGCCCTAATAGTTTTTGAAACAGAAGGTAGATGAAAGATTTTATGCCAGAAAAAAAATTCACAATTAGCAGAGAAACTCTTGAGATTATGCATTGTATTCCATTTATTTTTGTATTTACCACAGTGATTGGTGCAGAACAGGAGCCCAGTGAATTTCTGCTGAATGACAAAAAGCCTTATAATCTTTAGCCTGTGTAACATTATAATCATTTGCCAGCCCTGTTGTTATAGCTTGATTCTCTACAAGTGTGGTCGTATTCAAAGAATGGTTCTTGGTCATTACCCTGAGAACTTGTTAGAATAAAGAATCTCAGGACCTACCACTGACATACTGTACTAGAATCTGCATTTTAATGAGATCTCTAAGTTTTTCATATGTGAAAACAGTGCTTCTCGTATGTCCTATTCTTTTATTAACATGGTCAAACTTTGTTTCCTTGAGCTCTTGCCTTATGAATGTATTTATGAGTTTTGTGTTGATTCTTATGGGATTTTTAATTGAAAAAGAGATGATCTGTTTATATTCAGTGCCTGTAGACACAAATAAACTCTCCACCCTTTTGTGAGTTTCCATTATCCATTGATAAGGACATCATTATCTAGGTTACTATGAAACCAATTTTCTTTAACATAAAGCACAATGGTCTCCTCGCTAGAATTTAGAATTTTATAAGTACTTAAGATTTTTCTGTCTTGTTTCAAACTCTTCTGAACATCAATCAGTAATCCCAAAATAATTGATTAGCTGGGATAGCTATAAAATCAAAGTAAACCTTGATATATATTTTTTTTCAGCATGGAAGACTGTGTTTGGCCTTTCCTCAAAAGAGGTAAATGTTACATGCAACTTTATTGGAAGGATAAAGAGAAAAGTAGAAAGTGTATAGAGCATCTTGATTCCGTGAAAGTGAAAGTCGCCCAGTCATGTCTGACTCTTTCAAACCCTGTAGACTATAACCTGCCAGGCTCCTCTGTCCGTGGAATTCTCTGAGCAAGGATACTGGAGGGGGTAGCCATTCCCTTCTCCAAGGGATCTTCCTGACCAGGGATCAAACCCAGGTCTCCTGCATTACAGGTGGATTCTCACCATGCTTGACACCAGGGAATTATTAGCCAATTTTTTATACTTGTGGTTAGTCTTAGAGTATGCATCATTGCCAGAGAAAATATATATTACTTGTTTTAAAAAAGGGACAACCTCAGTATATTTTAATCAAGTTGAAAGTCTACAGATGGGTATAGTGAATTGAATGTGACCCCTCCAAAAGACCTGGGCCCTCAAAATGCAACTTATTTGAAAGAAAGTGCTTTGCTGAAGCATTTGAGATAAGGATCTCAAATGATATCATTTTTCATTAGAGCGAGCCCTAAATCTAGTGGTGAGTACCTCTGTGAAAGACAGAGATGGGCAAGACAGAGAGCAACATGGGAAGGAGAAAGCAGGGGCGGGAGGCGTGTCTGTGAAAGTGAAGAAAACGAGAGTTGCCAAGAGGCACCGGAAGTGGGAAGTGGGTCCCCTAGATCCTTTGGAGCCTCGCCAACACTTTAATCTTGGACTTTTGACTTGCAGACCTCTGAGGAAATTCATTTCTTTTAAGTCACCTCAGTTCAGTTCAGTTCAGAAGTCACCTAGTCGGTAGTAATTTGTTACAAGAGCCCTAAGTTCAGTCACTCAGTCATGTCCCACTCTTTGCGACCCAATGGACTGCAGCACACCAGGCCTCCCTGTCCATCACCAACTCCCGGAGCTTGTGCAAACTCATGACCATCTACTTGGTGATGCCATCCAACCATCTCATCCTCTGTCGTCCCCTTCTCCTCCTGCCCTCAATCTTTCCCAGTATCAGGGTCTTTTCCAATGAGTCAGTTCTGTGCATCAGGTGGCTAAAGTATTGGAGTTTCAGCTCCAGCATCAGTCCTTCCAATGAATATTCAGGACTGATCTCCTTTAGGATGGACTGGTTGGATCTCCTTGCAGTCCAAGGGACTCTCAAGAGTCTTCTCCAACACCACAGTTCAAAAGCATCAATTCTTTTGCATGCAGCTTTCTTTATAGTCCAACTCTCACATTCATACATGACTATTGGAAAAACTATAGCTTTGACTAGACAGACCTTTGCTGGCAAAGTAATGTCTCTGCTTTTTAATATGCCGTCTAGGTTGGTTATAGCTTTTCTTCCAAGAAGCAAGTGTCTTTTAATTTCATGGCTGCAGTCACTATCTGCAGTGTTTTTTGAGCTCCCAGAAGTAAAGTTTCTCACTGTTTCCATTGTTTTCCCATCTATTTGCCATGAAGTGATAGGACTGGAGGCCATGATCTTTATTTTCTGAATATTAACTTTTAAGCCAACTTTTTCACTCTCTTCTTTCACTTTCATCAAAAGGCTCTTTACTTCTTTGCTTTCTGCCAATAGAGTGGTGTCACCTGCATATCTGAGGCTATTGATATTTCTCCCAGCAGTCCTGATTCCAGCTTGTGCTAGAAGGAGACCCCACAACTGCTCTAGGAAACTGATATAATGAGCTAAAAAATCCATTGTCTAGTGATGTACCGACTGAGTGAGTAGCTTTGACATTGTAACTTCCCTACCTGACTCCATAACACCCTTACCTTACTTCTGTATCATCTTCTGATCTTGTTTCTGCAAGTGTAGAAATATATATGCCAAGAGTCAAGACACATACACACACAGATATGGACTGAGGAAACTGTAAAAACTAGACAAGTGGACAAGAACCAATGGTACTGCCAAGCCCAAGGAGATGGGCAGGAAAAGAGAAAAGCAAAGATTTTTAATGTAACTTTTAAAACTGTTAAGAAGTTTAAAAGAAACAAAGACATGAAATAACTGTTTATAAAGGGCCATAACCTTTAGCTTATGCTATTCCCAGCATGCCAAGAAATTAATAAATAGCCTTTACCCTGGAATTCAACACTCAGAATTTAACCCAAGGGCTTTGAAGTCAATTAGAGTAAGAACATTTTGTTCTTTTATTATGCCTCCATCGATCTCAGTGAGTGTGTGTGTGAGTGCATGTATAATAGAGAAATGGATTTGAAAGCATATTCTTACCTTCTAGGATGTGTACTGTGCTCTTTCACAACTAAAGTGTGGATAGAGCAATAGTCACTGATCTGGTTGAATGAATACCTCTGTGATTTGTTTTATGTATGTTCCATTCCCTTGTCAAAGCTGCATGATCCAGCAGGGTGTTAAAATTATTGATGTATTAGGTGTGTGAAAGAAATGAGTATTTTTTAAATAGTTTGCTCCATCTGTGTCACTAATGTGGATACTGCCACCTTGTAGCCCCACAAATCAATATCCAAATTCAATGACAAACTTTTTCAAAACCATAACTCATCAAGCTTTAGTGCTACTTAAGACAAGGACCCTGCCTATGTGAGGCCATCAAACACCAATATTGACTCTGTAGGACATTTTTAAGGCTATTTATATCACAATAAAGGTGCTTTATTAGCCTCATCAATCAGGAGAGTGCAAATTCCACCCTGGAATCAGTTCTGCCTGAGCCTGTGAAACAAGGAAGGATGAGAAATTATGGGATGTGTTATCTTCAATCTCATTCGAAACTTCCTAATTGAAACGATGAACGAGTTTACTGCTTACAAAATAAATGAAGGCAGCACCGCTAATGTAATAGTGAAGGTTCAGGCTCCTGGTTGTTTTCCCCTCCTTGACAGAGAGTTGGTGGCTGGCCAACAGAGTGATTCCTGGTTTCCCCTTTTAGAGACACAATGCATCTGTCATTTGACCCAGATGAATGTGCTGGTCATGCAGTAGGGCTGCACCCAGCCTGTAGCTCAGGCCTAGACTAGTGGTTCCTGTCATCTGTGACTTGGCAAGTGATACTGTCTTCCCCTGGGTCAGGAAATGCCGCCCCGTAGCAGTTAACAGCTCAGTTTCAGGAATCAGACCAGACTGGATTCAAGTTCCATCTGACTGACTTAAGATGAATTTTTCTCAACTGAAAAACAAGGGACCTACATCTTAACAGTTGTTGTGAGAATTAATGAAGATAATTCCCTCTGCATGGTAAACACTCAGTAAATGCTCTCTATTAACATTATTAGTTTTGACAGGTTATCACTCTGGATATGAGAAGATACAGTTGATGATGATGTTTGTAAGATTAAGAACACCAGTTCTAGTGTCAGACAGTTAGACTTGAATCTGTACTCTGCAACTTATGACCTGTGAATTCTTAAGTAGGTTTTATTTGAGTGGAACTTGCTCAAACTACTGCACAATTGCACTCATCTCACACGCTAGTAAAGTAATGCTCAAAATTCTCCAAGCCAGGCTTCAGCAATATGTGAACCGTGAACTCCCTGATGTTCAAGCTGGTTTTAGAACAGACAGAGGAACCAGAGATCAAATTGCCAACATCCACCGGATCATGGAAAAAGCAAGAGAGTTCCAGAAAAACATCTATTTCTGCTTTATTGACTATGCCAAAGCCTTTGACTGTGTGGATCACAATAAACTGTGGAAAATTCTGAAAGAGATGGGAATACCAGACCACTTAACCTGCCTCTTGAGAAATCTGTATGCAGGTCAGGAAGCAACAGTTAGAACTGCACATGGAACAACAGACTGGTTCCAAATAGGAAAAGGAGTACGTCAAGGCTGTATATTGTCTCCCTGCTTATTTAACTTATATGCAGAGTACATCATGAGAAACGCTGGCCTGGAAGAAACACAAGCTGGAATCAAGATTGCCGGGAGAAATATCAATAACCTCAGATATGATGATGACACCACCCTGATGGCAGAAAGTGAGGAGGAGCTAAAAAGCCTCTTGATGAAAGTGAAGGAGGAGAGCAAAAAAGTTGGCTTAAAGCTCAACATTCAGAAAACGAAGATCATGGCATCCGGTCCCATCACTTCATGGGAAATAGATGGGGAAACAGTGGAAACAGTGTCAGACTTTATTTTTTTGGGCTCCAAAATCACTGCAGATGGTGACTGCAGCCATGAAATTAAAAGACGCTTACTCCTTGGAAGAAAAGTTATGACCAACCTGGATAGTATATTCAAAAGCAGAGACATTACTTTGCCGACTAAGGTCCGCCTAGTCAAGGCTATGGTTTTTCCTGTGGTCATGTATGGATGTGAAAGTTGGACTGTGAAGAAAGCTGAGCGCCGAAGAATCGATGCTTTTGAACTGTGGTGTTGGAGAAGACTCTTGAGAGTCCCTTGGACTGCAAGGAGATCCAACCAGTCCATTCTGAAGGAGATCAACCCTGGGATTTCTTTGGAAGGAATGATGCTAAAGCTGAAACTCCAGTACTTTGGCCACCTCATGCGAAGAGTTGACTCATTGGAAAAGACTCTGATGCTGGGAGGGATTGGGGGCAGGAGGAGAAGGGGACGACCGAGGATGAGATGGCTGGATGGCATCACGGACTTGATGGACGTGAGTCTGAGTGAACTATGGGAGATGGTGATGGACAGGGAGGCCTGGCGTGCTGCGATTCATGGGGTCGCAAAGAGTCGGACACGACTGAGCGACTGAACTGAACTGAACTAGTCCCCTAAACCTTAAGTGGCTAGGATATAATGACTCCACATCCTCAAAGCTCCTGTAAAGACCACATGGAAAATGCTTATCACTGATGTATGTTGAATGCTCTCTATATACTTGTAGATCCTTACATACCATAAGCCTATCATCAATAACATTTTATATAATGATTGAAAGCCTGGCAAAATTTTAGAAATAAGTCTCTATGTGCCTGCCCAGATAATTGTTAATTTCATAATTTTATACATTTACTTAAATATTTATTTAGTCTAGATGTGGAGGCGGGGAAGGCAATGGCATCCCACCCCAGTACTCTTGCCTGGAAAATCCAATGGACAAAGTAGCTTGGTGGGCTGCAGTCCATGGGGTTGCTAACAGTCGGACAGACTGAGCGACTTCACTTTCACTTTTCTCTTTCATGCATTGGAGAAGGAAATGGCAACCCACTCCAGTGTTCTTGCCTGGAGAATCCCAGGGACGGGGAAGCCTGGTGGGCTGCCGTCTATGGGGTCACACAGAGTTGGACACGACTGAAGTGACTTAGCAGCAGCAGCTAGATGTGGAGGAGGGACTTGCATTCCTGGAAAGTGTACTTAAAAGGGATGGGAGAAGAGAGTGATTGGAGGATGGGAAGAAGTTATGGGTCAGCGCAGGTCCCTCTGAAATGATAGGGTTTGAACTAGGAAAGAGTAAATGATGCAACTGTAGGAGAGGAGGATGCCTACCTAAGCAAACAGAACGTAAATGCAAAAGCCCTGAGGCACAAACGTGTCTGAGAAGTAAGGCAGGAGTGTCTGAAGCCTGGTGAGCATTGATGGATGGATACAGTAGAAAGTTTGAGAGCTGGAGGCAAAGTGATATAATGGCTTTGGAGATCAATGAGGAGAATTCGGATTTTATGATAAGAACACCAAAAAGGCATCAGAAGATTTTTAGAGCTGGTGAGGATGATCTGATTTCCCCTTTTAAGAGTAATTCTGGCTGCTGGGAAGACAGAGATGGTGGTAATTTATACTAGGACCGTGGAAATGTGTACTACGAAAGTAGCAGTAGAAAGGCAGGAAGGGAAGTCATATGTAGTATGTTTGGGGAGTAGGATTGCTGCAAAGAAAAATTTGCAAAAAGAACTCAAGGATGGCTTAAAAAATAGTTTATTCTAGAAAATGTGTGTCTTGTTTTAAAAGCAATATTGGCTCATAGCCCCAGTATTTTATTCAAGGAAATGTTCTGGCTTATTCAGATTTTATTTTGGCTCATTCCAAAGCCTAACCCTCCTACTGAAGTTTTTCAAAAACCTTTCAAAGACTGGAGGAATGTATAACAGGTAAAAGAGTTGATAATAACCTAATTGGAAATGAAGCCCCTTGGATACCATGTGTTGTATTTCACAGTGTCCTAGGCACTGCTGGGGATTTGTTTAAATTATATCATTTAGTTCATTCAATAATACTATTAAGTAAAATATAAACTCCATTAAAATAGGATTTTGACTATTTTAATCAAAGTGTGTCATGAACCCCTAGAATAAAGCCTAACTACGTGCTTAAAAAATGTAGAATTAATTAATTAGGTAGTTATTATTGATACCATCCACCCTCAATTTAAATGTGAAAACTGAAATTCACTGAGTTTAAACCAACTGCTCATATTCTCATCAGTTACGTGACTGAGTCAGAATTTTAATTCATTAAGTATTCTTCTGCACTCCCTGCAGCTGACTGGACAGAAAAGCACAGGCTAATCTTTGAAGTCTCCATTCTGGGGTGTCTTATTATTTAAAAAAAATGCCCGGGCCTCATTCAGACCCAGAGAAGAAGTTTGGCTCTAAAACTTTGGTTTAATGATCTGAGGAACCATTTATGATCACAGTCTCATTCTCTTTTACCAAAACTTTCCCTGTACTATATTTATAGCAACATGGAGCTGGTGGAGGAGATGCCATGAAGGAATAGGAAATAGGTTGAAGAATGGGTTGGAGGTTCTCTTACAGGATACATCAAGAAAGTGTATTTGGGGAGATGTATGTCGTAAGGCTAAAATAAACTGAGAACTGATTTGTTGAATAACTCCATATCATTAATTACTAGTTGATTGAAAAATTTTTTTTGTTGTCATTCTAGTTAAGGAGAAATTAAAAGGGCTAACCTATTGAAAGAGGTATAAGGGAGAGAATGGAGAGAGCTAAGGAAATAAAGGACAAGTGAAGAAAAGGGGGGATTTGTAGGGAAACAATATGAGAGAAAAAGCTACTTGAAATTTTTTTTTTTCCTCTTAAAAATTTGGAGACTGTCCAGTCATAAGATGTTCATGATACATAATGCATTAAATGTACTGGAAAATTATACTATTCATTTCTGTTCAAGTCTTTACAGTTCCTATTTCACAAAGGAAATAAGAACAACTGTGTCTTATTACAAATAATCCATCAGGTGTGGAGCAGTGAGTTGAAGGTAACCTAACGTTTTACATTCTCTTTATCCCAATCCTTATTGCCATGTGTGCTGGTTGATGCTTATCACAGCTGCCAAGTGTCTTGTGAGGAATGATATATGCTACCAGATTAAAGATATTTGTTTTTCAAGTCCCCAAAGGACATTAGTTATGAGGCCTTTGGACTGTTTTTTCATTAACTAGCTGTATTGTTACCTTGACATTGAGCTACAAAGGATTAAAGCAGCAGTTGTTCAAAGGGATCCTTGGACTTGAAAATGTGGGGGCTACTCGGATAGAGCTTAGTTTCTGTTTACCTGTTTGGCATTTTTTTGTAGGGTGAGTGTATCATTAAGTTTCTGAGTCACAGAAAACCTAGCTTAAACTGGCTCAAGTGTTGGGGGAGTTTATTTATTGGTTCACGTAAATGAGAAACAGAAGAGTTAACTGCATTCGTTGACCCCTTTATCTGTGTCTTGCCTTATTTGCTTCCCCGTTGACTTTATTTCCAGATAAACTCTCTTCTCATGGTTACTGCATGGCTATGGCAGCCCTAGACCTTATGTTCTTTGGGCTTTAAATCCCCTGGGAAGAGCAAGCCTTTCCTGGAAGTCAAACAAATTCCCAAACATCCTCATTCCATTTTCCTGTCTCTGATTGGATCACATCCCTATCTTTGATACACTGCTTGGCTTGGCCCTGGGCAACCTCCCTTCAGTCAGCAAGTGGGTCTCAGCCCACATACACAATCAAAGAGATTGAAAAAGTGTGTTTTCACATGTTCAACTAAGTTAAGTGAATGAGGCTGGAGTGCCTAAATAACAAGTACACTTCTACTAGGGAAAAATTGTGTGCAAGAAGTAGAAGAACTTGGAAGAGACATGCACACACTACTGTGTATAAAAAGCCACAAGGACCTGCTGTATATTGCAGAGAATGCTACTCAATGTTTGGTAGTAACTTATATGGGAAAGGAATCTGAAAAAGAGTGAATATGTGTATATGTGTAATTGAATCATGCTGTAACCCTGAAACTAACATAACACTGTAAAGAACCAAATTCCAATAAAACTTAAAAAAAAAAAAAAAAAGAGGAAAGAGAAGGATGATAGAGATGAAAAATGGGGAGGTGAAGAGAGTGTCCATACAGACATGACCTGCAGTTAGATATATGTGTAGAATTTCTAAGTAGGTAGTTTTTCATTATTTATGTTAAGAAATCTGTGACTAGATGTTATATATTAAAAAATTATACTTAATGCGTTTTAACTTTAAAAGAATGTATATTAACAAAACACTTAAGAGGGACAATGAGAATAAAAAATTAAGAATAAGAATAAATTATCTTTGAGTTTCATCATTATCTTAAAAATATTTATTATTGTTTAGTCACTAAGTCATGTCTGACTCTTTTGTGACCACATGGACTGTAGACAACCAGGCTTCTCTGTCCATGGAATTTCCCAGCAAGAATACTGGAGTGGGTTGCCATTTCTTTCTCCAGGGAATCTTCCCAATCCAGGGATGAAACCCATGTTTCCTGTTTGGCAGAAAGATTCTTTACCACTGAACTGCCTCTGAAGCCCCATCATAAAAAGATGCCCCTATTCAAATTGTATTTCTAACACATTCGATGATACATAGTCCCATCTGGGAAATTTTATTTTTCAAATAGAAACATTTGTAGTACATGTTTCAGTATTGAGTAAGTATTGTTATTCTTTCCAATCAGTCATTAAGTGACTAAGTGCCACTTAAAAGTACAAACCAGTTCCTGTAAGAATTTTTGCAACCTATATTTGTACCTATACTGTTGAGATTTAGTCAACCTAAGCTTTCTATCCAGATGCTGAAAACTTTGGCATTTGTGTAGTAATGCCAGCTTGCAGGACTCTTAATGAGCCAAATTATTTTCCAAGTGATTCCCTGGATCATAGACCAATATGTTTTGTAAGTATGAGAGACAGATATCGAGCAGGAGGCAGTGGCAGATATATGAAGTGAAGGAGAAGAGCATGTCAGCTAGATAGAGCAGCCACGTGGTGGGCCAGAAACCATGGTTTTGGGCACACTTGCCTAGAACATTTGTCTCCGTAAAATATGGTGTTTGAAACTACTGGGAGTGTTCCCCCAGTATGCTTGGAAGAGCTTGTCATCTTCATGTTTGGACTCTGCCGTACAAGAATATCAGGAAGTGATGGTCAGAATATAACACACGTTGAGAGTGAGATTGATAATCCAGTCCTTTTAATCGGCCTCCAGACGAACACATAGAATCAGAGTATGGTGCGTTTCTTCAGGTTTTACTTTTCACTGGGCTGGCCTCCAGAAAAAGACGGATATCCCCGCATGGCTGGATGTATCCTCAAGGCCGTTCGAGCATAACAAGTAGCATTTCCATGGAAACCTTGCATATGCTCATGTGTGCGTATCTCCTCCTGGCATTCGTCCTTCCAGTGACCAAGCCAAATGAGGCAATTTGTGCTGCGGCCACTGGAAGCGGAGCTTGCTTCAGTAACACCATATCATACTAGCAGGAATATAGAGAAAGGGGTGTTGGTTTCCTTTAGAGAGAGTGATTTTCCACTGGGTCCTTGCCAAAGGTCACACTGACAATGTTTTGAGACAAGCTGCGCCATACCCTTCACATAACTGCTCTGTGTTCTGTGGCCAGAGTTCCTTTTTGTCAATAAAATCTAATATAGCAGAGACCTACTTACCTTGGAAGAGGGGGATGCTATTTACCCAAGGTAGGAAATTGGCAGTATATTATCAGAGGGTATTTTCTGAGCAAATATTTAATCAGGACCTTTCCTATTTGTCTTTTTTGGCCAGAGGCTGTTCATGAAATGCAATGCAGTTCCATTCTCATGTTCATGATTTACCCAGAGCTTTGCCATAGGCTGTTGTGTATGTAAAAGAAAGTTCAGTATTTCTAATTATATTGTGTACCTGTTCTATTATCTGACACTCCTCTGAATTGCTAAGTAAATCTTTATCAACACTTCCCATTGCCAAATATCAAGGTCCTATGAATTCACATTTTATTAAGGTTTTCAAGGGATATCATGGATGTAATATAAACATAGTCACATAATCTTACACAGTCTTGCCTTTCCATGCACATCTATGAACCCACCAAATTCAATCTGTGATTTTTATATTTTTCAGTAGCCTGAACATTTGTTTTTGACAAATACCCAGGAATGTTGTCACATTACTGAAAGGTGTTTAGTTAACTTGGGTGACATATGAGTGGCACTGAGCAAAAATATTAGTGACATGCTGTTTAATGTTCTTTTCTTGCAGGTATCACAGGAAAGTGAGAATTAAAATTTCCCCTCTTTTTCTATATTGTGTTCTTATTCTACTTCCTAATCTTAGTTGAAGAAATATACTGTCTGAATCTCTTCTCTAAGTTTTTGTGCCAAGCAGTAGGAGAAATGCCTCATGCAATTATAATGATGGGGTTGGCCTCACATACAGGGACAACAGTCATTTAGATCAGGACTCCTCAATGCCCAGCCTTGGACCCATACCCTACAGCCTGTTAGTAACCTGGCCTCATGGCAGGAGATGAACAGCAGACAAGCAAATGAAGCTTCATCTGCTGTTCCCCATGGTGCCCATTGCTCCAACTACCAGCTGAATCATACTCTGCACCCACCTACGTGGAAAAATTGTCTTCCATGAAACCGATCCCTGGTGCCAAAAAGGTTGGGGACTGCTGGTTTAGATGATTTTCTTTGGAATATTGAAGTGGAATTTTGTTCTTTGGTGTTCCATTGTTCATTCTAAATAGATGGCAGTGCAGGTGTTTCTTAACTTTATTCATTATATCACCTGATACAGATCAGAGCACATTTATGAGAATTTGTTTTGAAGGTAAGTAACATAAACAAATGCAGTTAACCTCTTACCCATGAACATGGTGGGAATGTGTACATTCATGCCACATAAAGTAAGAAACTGCTCCACCAATTTACAAGAAAACCATTTAGTTGGAGAAAAGTCTAATTTCTGGAGTCAGAAACTCAGGTATTTGAATTTCACTAAAACTTCTTCCCAGCTGTATGAAATTGACTAAGTTCTCTGAGCATCTTCATTGTTTTCTTGGGAGAAATGATGAAGAAATGTCTTTATAGAAGAACTCTGGTTGATCATAGTTGTTCAATCAACACAACTCCTCTTCCACTATACTATGATCTTGTTAGGGTGACAATTCCATCTTCACTCTTGTGACCCCTCAAACTTACCACGCTCCCTGAAACATTCCATAAATGTTTACTGAATGATGAGCGAATGTTAAAATATGACAGTTGCGGTCATATCAGAGATTCAAGTTAAAAACTAAAACAAGCCAGTAACAATAGTCCACAAGCTTAGAACACCTTGTTTGGCCCAGTTGTGATAATGAAGATAAAGCTGTTTTGAGGAACCTGTTGAACAACTGACACTGAAGTTTGAAACTTCTGGCAGAGATGCTAAGCAGTGTGATCTATGAGGCTGATCTTTAAAAATAGTGGTTTTATAAGAAATGTAGCAATGGAGAAGATGGGGCTTCAATACCGGGTCAGGAAGATCCCCTGGAAAAGGAAATAGCACTCTGATATTCTTGTCTGGGAAAATCTCAAGGACAGAGGAGCCTGGAGGGCCATCGTCTATGCGATTGCACAAAAAGTAGAACATGACAGAGCAACTAAGCAACATGTTTCGTAAAATGAAATTAAATCTCCAAAGGAATAAGCCAGAGAAACATAAAAATGTCTTACGTTTCTGTATGTCGCCATCATTTAAAAAAAGAAGAGATTTCACTATTAGTTACCTCGTGAGCAAGTGTCTACACAGGTAACATCCACAAGCACTGAAAACATTTGCCTACTCAACTTTTTGCCTTTCTAGAGATACTAATTCCCACTTTGAGAAGAGGTATATTAAAAAGAACTTTCTTTCTCAACTTTATTTTAAAATGTGAATATTTTTGTACTTGTGACTTTCCACATCTCCTAAAAATGGTTTAAGATTTCCAAATGTACTTCAATAGTATTCATTTGAACAGTATTTTCTGGTTCTTTCCCCACCAGTTGGGCATCCTTTCATTTCATTAAAAATGCCTTAACTGCACTAAAAAAAAAAAAAAAAAAAAGTCAACTCTTACCATTTGTCTAAGGTGAATTCTATGGATACAAAAAACACAGAAAAGATACACTGATTGTCATTATCCACAGAAACAATCAGATCAAACAATCAGATCAGCCACTATGTAATTCAACAAGTAAACCAAATGTGTTTGGTATCCAAATTAACTGAACACTCATATAGGAAATTAAATAATTTTAAAAATATACATTTTTCATTTTATCAGTAGATAATTCGTAGTAAATCCTGGAGTTGCCTACTATATCATTTGAGTTATTCCCTGTAAATAAATCACAAAAGTAAATTAAACATCTGAAAAATTTACAGAAATCATTAATTAAGGTCTGAACCAGCACCTTTCATTCTAGCTAGATTTCTGTTTCACGGAATGCCTTAAAGTTCCCAGAGCAAAAGTTGGGATACAGACACGTCTCATGTACAAATAATATTTGTTGACAGGCTTTCCACATCTCCCAGCTGGATTTTTAACCCCTTAAGGAATAGATCAAAATCCTATTCATATCTGCAAGCATGCTACATATAGTACATCTGGACTTAGATGCTTAACATGTAAATGACAAACATAACATAATTCATGCTGTTGTTTCCTATCATTCATTAGATCTTGAACCAACATCTAAGATAAATCTGATAGAGATTAGTATGCTTTATGCATGTTCATTGACTGTGGTCTTGAGAAAGGACTTGGACTCTGGCTTTCTGCCTCCATATATCCACAAAATCTCACCAGTTACATTGAGGCAGTAGGAGTGGCTCATGACTCATATTGATCCATCTGAGATTCAAGTTGAATTTACGTATTGCTAAACAGAAGATTTGGGCTTCCCTGGTGGCTCAGATGGTAAAGAATCTGCCTGCAATGTGGGAGACCTGGGTTTGATCCCTGGGTTGGGAAGATCCCCTGGAGGAGGACTTGGCATCCCACTCCAGTATTCTGGCCTGGAGAATCCCATGGACAGAGGAGCCTGGTGGGCTACAGNCCCTGGTGGCTCAGATGGTAAAGAATCTGCCTGCAATGTGGGAGACCTGGGTTTGATCCCTGGGTTGGGAAGATCCCCTGGAGGAGGACTTGGCATCCCACTCCAGTATTCTGGCCTGGAGAATCCCATGGACAGAGGAGCCTGGTGGGCTACAGTCGAAGGTATCACAAAAAGTCAGACTCAACTGAGCAACTAAGCACAAATAGAAGAAACATTCTGATGTACAGATGTGTCAGCTGCATGTATGAGCTTCCCTGGTTTTGGCATGATTTTTCTTTTCATGTAGGGAAAAGCTTAGAAGCTTCGAGTCTTTGTATTGAAAGTCCAGAGACATGTTTATCTCAATTTCTCAATCTTCCTGTCCCAAAGAAACAAACAAACAAAAACTTTCTCTTCATTCATGGAGTCTACAGAAGAATCCTGTCTGTGAATGGATGTAAAATGCTGTATCATGAAGGTTAAGTCCAGATTCTATCATCCACATTTTTCCTACAGCTTGTATTCCTCCTTGTGTGAAGGAATATTATTTATTATGAAAACAATGAATGAGCCTGATCGATGCTGACTCTCTACCCTTACTGTCTTTTTGCCTTTGATTACTAATTGTAAATCATTCCCAGTTTTAATTGTTACCAGAAGAAATACCATCAAATATACTTTGCCAAATTTTTGTTGGTTGTTTTTCTCTATTACTTATTGGACTACCATAGTTCATAAAGCCCATTATGAGTACTGGACTGAAGGTGAGTTTCTAGCAAAACTACTAGGAACTCAAGTGCAAAAGGATCCTCCATTTTATTGTTTTTCCAACTGAAATAGAGCAGAAAATGAATATAATCAATCTGTGGGAGGCCAATTCCTATTGAACTTAGGAAAGTCAAGTTGAAGGAAGTTAAAGAAAAGAGCTGGGGAAGGTTTTGAAAAAGCAGAGAGGAATGAAAGAGAGATGCCGCTGGGAAAAAGCAACTCTTAATGGGGAAAGACAAATTGCAAAAAATGAACCTCAAGGAAACATAAAGGAACACACTGAAGAAAGGATAAAGAGTAGGAGGGGACAAAAACTTCAACGAATAATAGACAACTGGAAAAGAGAGAAGCAGAGAATGGGGAAGCAAATGCAGTATTTCAAATGATGGCACCTCTTGATTATTGCTGGGGAAGAAAAAGCACAAAACAGATGAAGTCTCATTTTTTTGGTATAAGAACTTTATCATATGATGATATTCCAGAGCTGGCTTCATATATGAAAGTGAGTTTGTCACTGTCTTGCTCCCAATAAGAGAAACTATCCCCTGCTTTCAAGTGGAAAAGAGACAAAAGGGGCTGGGACACCACACCCAATGGAAACACCGAAGGCAAAGTCAGAGGTCCATGGGAAGTAAATGACCCTGACGTGCTGCATGGAGGAGGTCCTCTTTCTAACTCTCCCTTCAAAACCCAGAAACTCTGCATCCTTCTGAAGACTGTCATCTGATTTATCCCCTCAGAATTAGCAAAAGTCACTCAGGTCTTTGCTGATAAAGATGAGGAGCAAAGTTTTCAAATGAAAATAATCACTCTTTGTTTGCATGTGCAAAATGAATATTTCTGTAAAACTTTCGGTTGTTACCCCAACTGTATATTTTTCTCTTTGAGTGTGTTTGTGGTCATCTTCATGTCTACAGCAATCTGTAGCTGTGATGAACAACTTCATTGCTTTAACTAACTCCACCCATTCTGTAGTCTTGCAGTTAAATGGAGAATATTGACTCTGTTTTTCCCCTCATATTTTTAGATTTTCATTTTGTGTTTTCAGATTTCTCTTGGCCAGAAACTTGTTCACAACTGTAATTTGCTTTTATAAATATGGTTGGTGGTAAATCAATCTCTAAAATGTTTTCTAAGTTATTTACATTTTAATTAGTTTAAAATGCTTACATATGAAGATATATATTTAGATTTGGTTTTCCCAAATGATTTAATCAAATAAACTTCTCAAGGTTTAAGACAAAGATTGTATCCTGGATGATTCCCTGAAGACAGGATTAGTTTAGGATAAGAGTGTAATACTTGAGTATGACCCTGGAGCAACTCGGAAGGCCTCCGAGCCCATAGGTCAATTCCATGAGTGAGAAACAATGATATCTTTGGTTCTCTGAGGTTTGAGAGTGGTTAGGTCTCATAGTCAAACTTCAGAAGTTTCACTGGATAAAGACTCACAACCTTTGTGGGCCGTTCTTGATTGAACTTGCTCAGTTGCTTCTCATTTTTGTATGTTAGTGGTCTATGCTAAGTGATTCCATTGTTCTTTCTAGATGAGAAATTTGTCTTCCACAAAATGCATGAAACGAATTCCATGTTTGTTGCTTTTATGCCTACTGGTCTGATCATGTAAGGCTGTAAGGCAGCCCTTGTCCCGAACTTGTATTCTTATAGTTCCTGTGTGCAGTTGCAGTGGTGTTTTTCTCCAAATCATATCTTTGTGCTAAGGAAGGCATATGACCCCTTGTTCCACAGTTTTAATTCTGTAGTCTCTTAATGAATAGACCTTTTCTCGCAATTATACCTTATATTATCTGGAATATAATTTAATTCATTTCAAAATTTCTGGGACTATTGCACAGTGTTAAAGAGAAGGCACTTAGAACATATTCCAAAGGTGAATTGGGCAAACCTTACTAGTTTCTACTATGCTAATAAAGTCTTAGTACAGAGAGTGTTTTTTTTTTTTTTTTAATCTTTTAAGTTTAGCATATCAGACCTAGTATCTTGGGTACATGTATTCATTTAAAATCAAAACATAATCCAAGAGAGCACTTTTGATTCATAATGGTTTTATTGAAAGAGGTAAAGGAAAGAGTGTAGCAATTAAAGCAGAATACTTTCATTCTTCAAGTTCAATGCTAAATTAATAATTATTATTAATCTTCCAATTTTCCTCCACATCATAATGTTTCCCATGTGGAATAGCTTTGCCTATTGTTAGAATGCCATCAAAGTTGAAAAACCTAGACTTTCCTTGCTATTTCTTTCCATAGGCATTGTCAGAAGTACAAGTTAAGTATAGAGTATATGGAGAGAAGAAAACTGTATCTCTGAGGAAAAAGTGATTCCTTCCAAAAAAGCTATGCCCCACCATTAAAGAAATTGTCTACTTTCCCAAAACTCCTGTTAAGAAAAATGACTCATATCCAAATGCAAAGTTGGCTCACTCACCCTTTGCTCATAACTTATTTATAAATGAACAGAGGAGATCTGGTCAACCCTAATCATTTATTGCTGTTTCCCTATCATTGCCTTTACCATGAGACTTGCTCTTGTAATTTTGTGATAATTTAAAAACAAATGAGTTATTTTCTTTGAAAAGTAACTTAGGAAAAAGTAGTTCTTCTGTGAGTCCCTATAGTTTATATTATGTATCTTTTGTCTTTACACAATTACAGTTGGCCCTTGAACAATGTGAAAGTTAGGGATATCCTCCCTCCACGCAGTTGAAAACCCACATATAACATTAAAGTTGTGTAGGAGAGGTTCTGCACCCCTGGATTCAGTAGTGTGTGTGTGTGTGTGTGTGTGTGTGTGTGTGTGTTAGTTGCTCAGTTGTGTCTTACTCTTTGCCACCCTATGGAATGTAGCCCGTCAGGCTCCTTTGTCCATAGAATTCTCCAGGCAAGAATACCAGAGTGGGTAGCCATTCACTTCTCCAGGGGATCTTCATGACTCAGGGATCAAACCTGGATCTTCTGCACTGCAGGCAGATTCTTTACCATCTGAACCACCAGGGGAGCCTGCCTGAGCATTGTAATACTTAATATGTATTCATTGAAAAATATCTGTGAATAAGTGGACCACATTGTTCAAAGGTCAACTTGTTTAAAAGTCTTTCAAACTCACTAGATGTAATCTTCTAAGAGCAGGGAGCATCTCCTCCATGTGACGCATGGTTACTATAGCTCTGTGCTACCCAGTTACACATGCTCCATGTAGGAATATGTGGAGGGTGGGAATCTGTGAACTTCCCTTCGTTAAATCTGAGGTTGAGGTTTACTTTAGTAAAATGACATGTTTTGAGTTTGTTAGATTCTATATATATTGTTTGTTCATTTATCATTTTTTCACTCATTTATAAAAAAATATTGACAGGGCTCTCACACAACTTTCTAAATCTTGGGAATATAGAGAAGTGAGTAAGGGGGACATGGAAATTAATTATAGTGGAAATAATAGAAAAGTAAAAAATATAAAAATTACCAATGAAAGATAATAAATATTGAAGTGTGATAGCATGATCTCATGAATAGAAATATAAAGAGAGCACCGATCGCTGTCTGCTTCACACCAACAAGTCAGGAGAGACTTCTCTAATGAGGTGACATTTGAACTAAGCTCTGAAAAACAAGAGGAACCAGCTGTGCAAAGATCAGGAGCAAAGTGTTCTTGAGAAAATAAATTAAAACTACCTATTTACCCACCACTTGGCAATTATCATGATTAACATTTTGAGATATATCCTTTATTCATGCTTGTGAGTTCCTATTTCTGTGTGTCTAGGTAAATGGGTTTTACTGTGTGGTTATATTTGCTTTGTTCTTTCAGCAATATATTGTGAATATTTTATCCCACTAAAATATTCCTATAATCTACATTTTAATGACAGCCTAGAATCCTATTGAATTCAAGTAATATTATATAACTGGCTTCCCCCATTATTCCCACTTTTATCATGTATCCATTCTTTTAATATCTTGATTTTTATCTTTGCCCAGTGAGGGCCTCTGAGAGAGAGTATAGTGAAATAATGAACAGCACAGCTTGCAGTATCAGCCTGCCTGAGTTTTGACCTGGCTCTGCCATTTACCAGCTATATGAACTTGGGCAAGTTACATAACTTGTGATTTCCTATAAAATAAGCATCTTAATAGCACCTTCCTCATAGTGTCAGATGGGGACAGTTTCGTTGAGATAATAGTCAAATATTGTACAGAGAACTGCTTGGCACAGCATCTCACTGTCTGTGAGCCACCATTTTTAGATTCTGGGGACCTGGGTAGAGAGTGAGATATACTATATTAGCTACTATTCTAATTGTGAGAGAAGTCTGTGATCCATTCAAAAAGAAAAAAAAGAACTGCAAATAAGTTTACCTGAGGTCAAAATTGTGTCAAAGTGACTGAATGTATAGATTTTCATGACCCATGAAGTTTGTGGTTGCATTTCCTAGGAAGGTGCAAACAGTTGCAGACTTGTTGCTGGGCCCAATATTTGTACATTGAACAGACTTGTTGCTGGGCCCAATATTTGTACATTGATAAAGTACTTATCATTTATCTTTTATTCACTGAGGTCTCAGTGTGAAGCAAGAGTGCAAGATTTCAGTTTTTAGCTTGAGGTCTTCCAGTAAGCCACTATTATTGTGTCTGCAGAAATGCCAGGTCGTGCAAGTTATAAGAAAAGTACATACAAATGAAATGTGATTGGGATTTAAAAAAATCGAAGATGTTGTGACCTTTGCAACTCTCGGCCACCACATTGCCCTTAGCCTGAGTGTTCTTAAGCTTAGGTTCCCGTATGGGCTTCATGAAATTTGTCATCCACCTTAACTTGTTGATATTCTATTATGATGAATACAATTGATGAGCATACAATTGAAATAAAAGAAGTTTCCAGGAATACCTAAATTGTTCCCAATCTCAAGTTATAATGATAGCCTGATACATCCATTACATTGAATTTGTCTTTTACTTAGATCTAAGGAAGTCTTAAGAAGGTCTGTAATGTTCTTAAGTTCTAAGTTCTTAATGTTCTAAGTCCAAATTAATACTTTGCATGTGTGTACATCCGGGGTTTTTCTCAGGAGAGGTTAAATAACATTAGTCATATTTTCAAATATATCTAGGAACCAAAACTGGTAATGACCACTCATCTAGCTTGTTGGACTGCTCCAGAAGCTGCAGCCAAACTCCTGTGAACCTTGCTTTTAGGATTGCCCTTACATTGGGTGCCCAGAAACTTGTGTTCCTGACTTATACGCAAATAAAGAGATATTGGTTTCTTGAACTTCTCTCTCCCAGAGCTGGATATCTACACATTTGTTGCCAGAACTCCCTAATTGCACATATTTTCTTGTGTATCTTTTCTTTTCTTTTTCTGTTTGCTTTTACTTCTACTGACCACAATGAAGAACCCACTTAGATTAAGATTTTGTATTTTTAGTGATTTGGGCAACATTTAATATACTTTATTCAGGCATGATTTTATTTCTTACTCCATAAAACAGTCCAAACCCCTGTCATTACCCTGGCTGAATTAATTTCTTCATTTGGGCCACCAGGAAATTTTGTACTTCTATTGGACACATCCTACTTGAAAATTTCCTAGGATCCCCATAAAATCATGAACTCTTTAAGAAAGGTTATTTATTTTTATCTTTCCATCATCAGAACCTAAATTCATGCCTGAAGAAGTGTATATTATCTGAGTGGCCATATAAGATTATTACTCTCAAGGTGCCCTTTACAATGCTGCATGAACATTATATGGCCTCTTCTTTGTAAAAGTATGGAGAAGGCCATGGCACCCCACTCCAGTACTCTTGCCTGGAAAATCCCATGGACAGAGGAGCCTGGAAGGCTGCAGTCCATGGGGTCGCTGAGGGTCAGACACAACCAAGCAACTTCGCTTTCACTTTTCACTTTCCTGCATTGGAGAAGGAAATGGCAACCCACTCCAGTGTTCTTGCCTGGAGAATCCCAGGGATGGGGGAGCCTGGTGGGCTGCCTTCTATGGGGTCGCACAAAGTCGGACACGACTGAAGTGACTTAGTAGTAGTAGTTGTAAAAGTAAACTAAAAAAATGTATTCTTAGCCATAGCAACTGATNCCCACTCCAGTGTTCTTGCCTGGAGAATCCCAGGGATGGGGGAGCCTGGTGGGCTGCCTTCTATGGGGTCGCACAAAGTCGGACACGACTGAAGTGACTTAGTAGTAGTAGTTGTAAAAGTAAACTAAAAAAATGTATTCTTAGCCATAGCAACTGATGTAAATGACTGTGTATCTATCCATTTTTGTGCTGACTGACCATAGAAATATTTAAGATACCCTTGTCATTAGTTTGCAGAAGCCATGGCATATATTTTGTGTACTAACCTCAACATTAGTTTAATTTTATATTTCTTATCATCCATTCCCCTTTTCCTTGATTTCCTTGTCTCTCTTAATTAATATTACTAGCATGCATAAATAAGCCATTTAAAATCAGCTTGGTATAAGGAAGGTATAAGATATGGTATAAAAAATATATATGAATACAGACATGTATGTAGCCTGTAATAATTCCTATTCCCAGCCATTTCTCCACAGTTCACAATCTTATGCAGATTTGATGGACTCTATTGAGTAGTTTCTACTTTAGTAGGTTGACTTAAGGTCCTGGTCCTTCCTTTCCCCAAGAAAACTCAACTTTTTGCAATCCAAGCCCAGATTTTGACAAAATTTAACTTTACAAAGAAATGAAATGGGAAATGGCATTTTATAATGCCAGGATACACAGTGCTATATATCCATTACCAAACATTCCTGCTGTACAAGTTAGTGGTTCTTGGACCAGCAGAGAGACAACCCATCCAGACTTACTAAAATTGAATCTGCACTTTAAGAAATCCCCAGGATATTTGTACACACATAAAAAATTTGAAAAGTACTGATCTGCATGATCTTATGGATGACAAATTCCATTTTAAATGTTGAAAATACAAACTTTATAACTGAGATGGAGCAGAAGTTTAGTACAATGTAAAAAATAAAAACTAACTTGGACTTAGATGTGTATTTGAGTTCCAATTCTGTTTCCTGTTTTCATTTAAGTAACTCAATTAGAATTTACCTCCTTTTTTTTTTTATTGTCAAGCACATGTGGGGGTGACGAGGATACAAGGATGAGTGAGTTGGAACCTCTGGTCTCACGGAGCTAAGTCTGTAATCCTGAGCATATCTGCGAAAATATGGTGGATTAAACAAGCCTCCAATTTCACTCTTCCCCAGACTCTACTAAACCTGCTGTAAAAGAATTTTTGATTGTCTCTAAAGATCAACATACGAGGGAAATGGGGAGAATGAGATAGGAGAAGACAGCAAGTGCAATTTTGAAAGCTGTAAAGGAGATAGATGAGTAAAGTTGATTTCATCTCAGATCAGTCGCTCAGTCATGTCCAACTCTCTGCATCCCCATGGACTGCAGCACACCAGGCTTCCCTGTCCATCACCAACTCTGGAGATTACTCAAACTCATGTTCATTGAGTCGGTAATGCCATCTAACTATCTCATCCTCTGTTGGCCCCTTCTCCTCCTGCCTTCAAGCTTGCCCAGCATCCGGGTCTTTTCAAATGAGTCAGTTCTTCGCATCAGGTGGCCAACGTATTGGAGTTTCAGCTTTAACATCAGTCCTTCCAATGAATGTTCAGGACTGATTTCCTTTAGGATGGACTGATTGGATCTCTTTGCTGCCCAAGGCACTCTCAAGAGTTTTTTCCAACACCATAGTTTGAAAGCATCAATTCTTCGGTGCTCAGCTTTCTTTATAGTCCAACTCTCACATCCATACATGACTGCTGGAATCACAAGCTTGAATCAAGATTTCCAGGAGAAATATCAACCTTAGATATGCAGATGATACCACTCTAATGACATAAAGTGAAGAAGAGCTAAAGAGCCTCCTGATGAAGGTAAAAGAGGAGAGTGAAAAAGCTAGCTTAAAACTTAACATTCAAAAACTAAGATCATGGCATCCGGTCTCATCACTTCATGGCAAATTGATGGGGAAACAGTGGAAAGAGTGTCAGACTTTATTTTTTGGGGAGGCTCCAAATCACTGCAGATGGTGATTGCAGCCATGAAATTAAAAGATGCTTACTCCTTGGAAGGAAAGTTATGACCAACCTAGATAGCATATTCCAGAGAAGGCGATGGCACCCCACTCCAGTACTCTTGCCTGGAAAATCCCATGGATGGAGGAGACTGGTAGGCTGCAGTCCATGGGGTCTGTCTCTTATACACATCTAGATGTGTATAAGAGACAGGNGGACCACATTGTTCAAAGGTCAACTTGTTTAAAAGTCTTTCAAACTCACTAGATGTAATCTTCTAAGAGCAGGGAGCATCTCCTCCATGTGACGCATGGTTACTATAGCTCTGTGCTACCCAGTTACACATGCTCCATGTAGGAATATGTGGAGGGTGGGAATCTGTGAACTTCCCTTCGTTAAATCTGAGGTTGAGGTTTACTTTAGTAAAATGACATGTTTTGAGTTTGTTAGATTCTATATATATTGTTTGTTCATTTATCATTTTTTCACTCATTTATAAAAAAATATTGACAGGGCTCTCACACAACTTTCTAAATCTTGGGAATATAGAGAAGTGAGTAAGGGGGACATGGAAATTAATTATAGTGGAAATAATAGAAAAGTAAAAAATATAAAAATTACCAATGAAAGATAATAAATATTGAAGTGTGATAGCATGATCTCATGAATAGAAATATAAAGAGAGCACCGATCGCTGTCTGCTTCACACCAACAAGTCAGGAGAGACTTCTCTAATGAGGTGACATTTGAACTAAGCTCTGAAAAACAAGAGGAACCAGCTGTGCAAAGATCAGGAGCAAAGTGTTCTTGAGAAAATAAATTAAAACTACCTATTTACCCACCACTTGGCAATTATCATGATTAACATTTTGAGATATATCCTTTATTCATGCTTGTGAGTTCCTATTTCTGTGTGTCTAGGTAAATGGGTTTTACTGTGTGGTTATATTTGCTTTGTTCTTTCAGCAATATATTGTGAATATTTTATCCCACTAAAATATTCCTATAATCTACATTTTAATGACAGCCTAGAATCCTATTGAATTCAAGTAATATTATATAACTGGCTTCCCCCATTATTCCCACTTTTATCATGTATCCATTCTTTTAATATCTTGATTTTTATCTTTGCCCAGTGAGGGCCTCTGAGAGAGAGTATAGTGAAATAATGAACAGCACAGCTTGCAGTATCAGCCTGCCTGAGTTTTGACCTGGCTCTGCCATTTACCAGCTATATGAACTTGGGCAAGTTACATAACTTGTGATTTCCTATAAAATAAGCATCTTAATAGCACCTTCCTCATAGTGTCAGATGGGGACAGTTTCGTTGAGATAATAGTCAAATATTGTACAGAGAACTGCTTGGCACAGCATCTCACTGTCTGTGAGCCACCATTTTTAGATTCTGGGGACCTGGGTAGAGAGTGAGATATACTATATTAGCTACTATTCTAATTGTGAGAGAAGTCTGTGATCCATTCAAAAAGAAAAAAAAGAACTGCAAATAAGTTTACCTGAGGTCAAAATTGTGTCAAAGTGACTGAATGTATAGATTTTCATGACCCATGAAGTTTGTGGTTGCATTTCCTAGGAAGGTGCAAACAGTTGCAGACTTGTTGCTGGGCCCAATATTTGTACATTGAACAGACTTGTTGCTGGGCCCAATATTTGTACATTGATAAAGTACTTATCATTTATCTTTTATTCACTGAGGTCTCAGTGTGAAGCAAGAGTGCAAGATTTCAGTTTTTAGCTTGAGGTCTTCCAGTAAGCCACTATTATTGTGTCTGCAGAAATGCCAGGTCGTGCAAGTTATAAGAAAAGTACATACAAATGAAATGTGATTGGGATTTAAAAAAATCGAAGATGTTGTGACCTTTGCAACTCTCGGCCACCACATTGCCCTTAGCCTGAGTGTTCTTAAGCTTAGGTTCCCGTATGGGCTTCATGAAATTTGTCATCCACCTTAACTTGTTGATATTCTATTATGATGAATACAATTGATGAGCATACAATTGAAATAAAAGAAGTTTCCAGGAATACCTAAATTGTTCCCAATCTCAAGTTATAATGATAGCCTGATACATCCATTACATTGAATTTGTCTTTTACTTAGATCTAAGGAAGTCTTAAGAAGGTCTGTAATGTTCTTAAGTTCTAAGTTCTTAATGTTCTAAGTCCAAATTAATACTTTGCATGTGTGTACATCCGGGGTTTTTCTCAGGAGAGGTTAAATAACATTAGTCATATTTTCAAATATATCTAGGAACCAAAACTGGTAATGACCACTCATCTAGCTTGTTGGACTGCTCCAGAAGCTGCAGCCAAACTCCTGTGAACCTTGCTTTTAGGATTGCCCTTACATTGGGTGCCCAGAAACTTGTGTTCCTGACTTATACGCAAATAAAGAGATATTGGTTTCTTGAACTTCTCTCTCCCAGAGCTGGATATCTACACATTTGTTGCCAGAACTCCCTAATTGCACATATTTTCTTGTGTATCTTTTCTTTTCTTTTTCTGTTTGCTTTTACTTCTACTGACCACAATGAAGAACCCACTTAGATTAAGATTTTGTATTTTTAGTGATTTGGGCAACATTTAATATACTTTATTCAGGCATGATTTTATTTCTTACTCCATAAAACAGTCCAAACCCCTGTCATTACCCTGGCTGAATTAATTTCTTCATTTGGGCCACCAGGAAATTTTGTACTTCTATTGGACACATCCTACTTGAAAATTTCCTAGGATCCCCATAAAATCATGAACTCTTTAAGAAAGGTTATTTATTTTTATCTTTCCATCATCAGAACCTAAATTCATGCCTGAAGAAGTGTATATTATCTGAGTGGCCATATAAGATTATTACTCTCAAGGTGCCCTTTACAATGCTGCATGAACATTATATGGCCTCTTCTTTGTAAAAGTATGGAGAAGGCCATGGCACCCCACTCCAGTACTCTTGCCTGGAAAATCCCATGGACAGAGGAGCCTGGAAGGCTGCAGTCCATGGGGTCGCTGAGGGTCAGACACAACCAAGCAACTTCGCTTTCACTTTTCACTTTCCTGCATTGGAGAAGGAAATGGCAACCCACTCCAGTGTTCTTGCCTGGAGAATCCCAGGGATGGGGGAGCCTGGTGGGCTGCCTTCTATGGGGTCGCACAAAGTCGGACACGACTGAAGTGACTTAGTAGTAGTAGTTGTAAAAGTAAACTAAAAAAATGTATTCTTAGCCATAGCAACTGATGTAAATGACTGTGTATCTATCCATTTTTGTGCTGACTGACCATAGAAATATTTAAGATACCCTTGTCATTAGTTTGCAGAAGCCATGGCATATATTTTGTGTACTAACCTCAACATTAGTTTAATTTTATATTTCTTATCATCCATTCCCCTTTTCCTTGATTTCCTTGTCTCTCTTAATTAATATTACTAGCATGCATAAATAAGCCATTTAAAATCAGCTTGGTATAAGGAAGGTATAAGATATGGTATAAAAAATATATATGAATACAGACATGTATGTAGCCTGTAATAATTCCTATTCCCAGCCATTTCTCCACAGTTCACAATCTTATGCAGATTTGATGGACTCTATTGAGTAGTTTCTACTTTAGTAGGTTGACTTAAGGTCCTGGTCCTTCCTTTCCCCAAGAAAACTCAACTTTTTGCAATCCAAGCCCAGATTTTGACAAAATTTAACTTTACAAAGAAATGAAATGGGAAATGGCATTTTATAATGCCAGGATACACAGTGCTATATATCCATTACCAAACATTCCTGCTGTACAAGTTAGTGGTTCTTGGACCAGCAGAGAGACAACCCATCCAGACTTACTAAAATTGAATCTGCACTTTAAGAAATCCCCAGGATATTTGTACACACATAAAAAATTTGAAAAGTACTGATCTGCATGATCTTATGGATGACAAATTCCATTTTAAATGTTGAAAATACAAACTTTATAACTGAGATGGAGCAGAAGTTTAGTACAATGTAAAAAATAAAAACTAACTTGGACTTAGATGTGTATTTGAGTTCCAATTCTGTTTCCTGTTTTCATTTAAGTAACTCAATTAGAATTTACCTCCTTTTTTTTTTTATTGTCAAGCACATGTGGGGGTGACGAGGATACAAGGATGAGTGAGTTGGAACCTCTGGTCTCACGGAGCTAAGTCTGTAATCCTGAGCATATCTGCGAAAATATGGTGGATTAAACAAGCCTCCAATTTCACTCTTCCCCAGACTCTACTAAACCTGCTGTAAAAGAATTTTTGATTGTCTCTAAAGATCAACATACGAGGGAAATGGGGAGAATGAGATAGGAGAAGACAGCAAGTGCAATTTTGAAAGCTGTAAAGGAGATAGATGAGTAAAGTTGATTTCATCTCAGATCAGTCGCTCAGTCATGTCCAACTCTCTGCATCCCCATGGACTGCAGCACACCAGGCTTCCCTGTCCATCACCAACTCTGGAGATTACTCAAACTCATGTTCATTGAGTCGGTAATGCCATCTAACTATCTCATCCTCTGTTGGCCCCTTCTCCTCCTGCCTTCAAGCTTGCCCAGCATCCGGGTCTTTTCAAATGAGTCAGTTCTTCGCATCAGGTGGCCAACGTATTGGAGTTTCAGCTTTAACATCAGTCCTTCCAATGAATGTTCAGGACTGATTTCCTTTAGGATGGACTGATTGGATCTCTTTGCTGCCCAAGGCACTCTCAAGAGTTTTTTCCAACACCATAGTTTGAAAGCATCAATTCTTCGGTGCTCAGCTTTCTTTATAGTCCAACTCTCACATCCATACATGACTGCTGGAAAAACCACAGATTTGACTAGACGGACCTTTGTTGGCAAAGTAATGTCTCTGCTTTTTAACATGCTGTCTAAGGCGCTTGCTCCTTGAAAGAAAAGTTATGCCATCCTAGACTGGGAGGAGAAGGGGACAACAGAGAATAAGATAGTTGGATGCCATCACCGACTTGATGGACATGAGTTTGAATAAGCTCCAGGAGTTGATGATGGACAGGGAAGCCTGGTTTGCTGCAGTCCATGGAGTTCCAAAGAGTCAGACACGACTGAGTAACTGAACTGAACTGAACTGAGCTGACCGAGGTTGGTCATAACATTTCTTCCAAGGAGTAAGTGTCTTTTAATTTCATGGCTGCAGTCACCATCTACAGTGATTTTGGAGCCCCCCAAAATAAAGTCTGTCACTGTTTCCATTGCTTCCCCATCTATTTGCCATGAAGTGATTGTACCGTATGCCATGATCTTAGTTTTCTGAATGTTGAGCTTTAAGCTAACTTTTTCACACTCCTCTTTTACTTTCATGAAGAGGCTTTTTAGTTCTTCTTCACTTTCTGCCATAATGGTGGTGTCATCTGCATATCTGAGGTTATTGATATTTCTCCCAGCAATCTTGATTCCAGCTTGTGCTTCCTCCAGCCCAACGTTTCTCATGATGTACTCTGCATAGAAGTTAAATAAGCAGGGTGACAATATACAGCCTTGACGTACTCCTTTCCCTATTTGGAACCAGTCTGTTGTTCCATGTCCGGTTCTAACTGTTCCTTCCTGGTCTACATACAGTTTTCTCAGGAGGTCAGGTGGTCTGGTGTTCCCATCTCTATATGAACTTTCCATAGTTTGTTGTGATGAAACTGATTTAGCAGACATGAAAATGCTGACGCCTAAGCCAGTGACAAGGAAACGTGAGAAACAAGCCAAGTCTTCTTGCAAACTGTTCAGGAATTGGCAGCACCACATACCACTGAAAGTAGGGGAAAGATTAAGGTTGAAGTGAAGGAGCAACTGAAATAAGAAAACGTGTTTGAATGATGTGAAAAGTGAGATAAATCCCTAGATCCCTTCCTCTCTGCATGCTTCTGGCTGACTCTCCTTGAACTAAACGAAGCGAAATAATTTGATTTCA
Organism: Oreotragus oreotragus; assembly: GCA_006410675.1. Taxonomy (NCBI): domain Eukaryota; kingdom Metazoa; phylum Chordata; class Mammalia; order Artiodactyla; family Bovidae; genus Oreotragus; species Oreotragus oreotragus. The sequence goes on along the minus strand of SJYX01012494.1, from coordinate 193,882 downwards.
TTCTCTGGAGAAATTAAAACAGGGTCTTTGTACTAGGGGTTACCAAATACATCTGAGGGTCAGATACATAATATTTGCATATTAAATAGCAAGACCCCAAACTTAGACCTCATTTTCCACTGAGACTCCAGTGTATTTACAGCAAGATTTTATCCTCTAGTCAGAATACCGTGCAACTCTTTCCTGGGGACTCTAACTAACGTACAAGGAAAGATCTAAGAAAAGGAGGGGGCATCATAAAATGAATATCTGTGAGTCCATCCTGACATAAATAAGTGATTGAATAAATAAATAATTGTGGGAAGAGACAAATCTCCTGTGCAGAAGTACTCTAAAATGATGTATGTAGATTCTGTGCCTTCAAGAGGTGGAGAATAACTCCCCACTCCTTAAGTACGGGCTGCTCATAATGACTTCCTTCCAAAGAGGAAACTATAGGAAGTGAAAAGAAAGCAAGTAATTGTACAGTGGATAAACCTGACATACACTGCTCCAGCCAGGTGATCAAGGTCATTGTCAACAATGACAAGTTATGTTGACAGTATGCTGCTGCTGCTGCTGCTGAGTCGCTTCAGTCGTGTCCAACTCTGTGCGACCCCACAGACGGCAGCCCACCGGGCTCCCCCGTCCCTGAGATTCTCCAGGCAAGGACACTAGAGTGGGTTGCCATTTCCTTCTCCAATGCATGAAAGTGACAGTATGGGCTCTTCTTAATATGCAGTTACAAAAATGGCTTTCTACCGCCATAGTTTCCCCCTCAAAATTTACAGCTCCAGGATAATCAGGAGGAAAACATCTGACAAATTCCAGTAGAGAGACATTCTGTAAAATACCTAATATTCCTCAAAACTAGCAAAGACATTAAAACCAAAGAAAGTCTGGGAAAATTTCACAGCTAAGAGGAGCCTAAAGAGACATGGCAACTATTGTGGTCTCCTGCATGTGATCTAAAAGGCAAAAAGGATAGCTGGCAAATCTAAGAAAATGTGAATAATGTATGGACTTTGGTTAATAATAATAATGTCTCAATATTGTCCCATTAATTGTGACAAATATATCATACTAATGTAATATGTTAATAATGAGAAATATTAGTGTGGAGTTTATGGCAAGTCTATACTGACTTTGCAATTTTTCTGTACATGTACTGCTAAAATATAAACTTATTTTTTAAATAATAACCAAATAAATAATTATCGGGGAAAATAGACTGTTTCTTGGAGGAATAGCACAGCCAGACTATCCTGCCCTGACTCTTCAGTCAAGGGGTCCCACTCACACTCAGAATGGCCAATCATCACTTTTTAATTCACTATTGAAGTTTCATTCTTTTTAACACACCAGGATTTTAGATATTACCAGGGCTTCCCAGGTGGCTCAGGCAGTAAAGAATCTGCCTGCAATATGGGAGACCCAGGTTCAACCTCTGGGTCAGGAAGACCTCCTGAGGAAGGGAATGGCTACAAACTCCAGTATTCTTGCCTGGAGAATTCCATGAACAGAGGAGTCTGGCGGTGTTCAGTCCATGGGGTCACAAAGAGTCAGACATGCTTGACTGACTAACACTTGCCTTATTAGTCCATATGAATCTAACATTTGATTATCCTTTACTGTGTAAAAATTATCCAGATCTTCATGTCTAAAAACAGCAACTACTTTATCATATCTCAAAATCTAGGAATTTAGCCAGAGTGTTGACTAGATGAGTCTTCTGTTTCATGTGGTGTTGACCAAGGTTGCTCCATGCTATTTAGCCCACAGCTGAGCTAAGGTGAGCTCCACTCCCTCATCTGGCACCTTGACAGGATGACTGGAAAGGCAGGCTCAGCTACACTTTTTGGCTAGTGTACCTGTACACAGACTCTCCATCATGTTGGTCTCATGATAATCAGACTTCTGACTGGGATTCAAGAGAGAGTCTTCTGAGAACTCACTGTATTATTTTGTTTGAAATATGAATAACATAGGAAGATTTGTTATGGTTGTTAGTTGCTGTCACGTCAGACTCTTTAGCAGTCCCATGGAGTGTAGAGATTACCAAACATCTGAAGAATGCTTCTAGTACCAAAGTGCATGCTAAGTCACTTCAGTCATGTCTGACTCTTTGCACCTTCATTGACTGTAGCCCACCAGACTTCTCTGTCCATGGGATTCTCCAACCAGGAATACTGGAGTGGGTTGCCATTTCCTTCTCTAGTGGATCTTCCCCAGTACCAAAGAGAGAAACCACAAGAAACAAACAGATAAGGCAGTTTGAGGGAAAGAGGATTTTAACAGTAGAAACCTTTAAATGTTATTGATATTCTTAAATAAGAGGAGATATCACATTCATACACAAGAGGTCTGAGAAATTTGAAACAAGATGGTGGAAGTGAAAAACTCAATAAATGCACTGACACTAAGATCAGAGACAACCATACAGGAAGTATAGGCAAAGACAAACACATGGGGAGTAGAAAGGAAAAGCTAATTACATTGCAGGCCCAGTCCAGGAGACCTACTATTCAAGCAGTAGTAACTACAGGAAAGGAAAGAGATAAAAAGGAAGGGAGGAAATCATCAATGACATACTTTAATAAAAATTTCTTGAGCTGAAGTATATGAGCTTCCAGGCTGAAAGAGTTTCAAGGCACTTCACTTTGAACTTTCAGAACATTGGGACAGAGAACTAAAACATCTAAGTAGGAAAAAGAACAGAAAAGCAAGTCATGTTCAAAGGAAAAGATAGTCAAAGTGATTTTTGGACTTCTCAATAGCAAAACTGGGATTTAGAATTCAGGGGGAAATATCTTCGAAATTCTGGAGGAAAATGATTTCTGATCTAGAGCTCTCTACTCAACAAAGCTGATTAAAAAAAAAAAAAACACATTTGGTCACATTTGTTAATTACATTTGTGATGTATAAAATAATATACATGTTACATATCTTAATCAAAAAGTTACAAGAGGATGTTTTCCATGAAAATGACTAAATAAACAGAAAATGAGAAAAATATGGACTGGAGAAAGTAGGGCCTGAGCCCAGCACAGAAACAGAATAGCAACATGGTAATAGTCCTGCAGTGAACGTAGAACGTAAACAGTTTAGAATGGACTAGATGCCATTCCCAGCACCATTTATTAACTCAGATTCCTTGAACAATGTACTTGACCTATTTGTGACCATTTTCCTTTTCTGTACAGTGAGATAATCAAGAGTATCTGTCTTACAAAGGCTGTGAGAATTAAAGCTAGTAATACATATATTAGTATGGACGGAAGCCATGTGCCCATGATGAGAGCTGCTTCTTGCTCAACAATATTGGCTTAAAAGCAATTTATTGGCTGCTTCTGGCTGTGTTTCCCATTCAGGTTCTATTAAAACTAACATAAATGTATTGGCTTATTTTAAGAAAAAATAAGTCTCCAAATGCAAGCTATACTATTTCTATTGTATCAGTTTATAAAATTGGAGAAAGACTAAAAATTCCATTCAAAATGGTTCCAAAAATCTTCAAAACCTGCAAACAATTATAAAGAGATGGATAATAAACAAAACAATTCCTTCCACTTCATAAAATACTATTGAAAAGCACCTATATTTGCTAGTTATTCTAGATACTAAAAGTGGGGATTCTCAACTGTTAACCCAGAGGCGTAAAATAAAAGGAAAACATAATAAAATACAGGGACTCTGCACCCCACTGACATAATAACTGAACTAAATAGACAAAGAGGGCCAAATTCCTAACTTTATGGCCCACTTGGAGAAAAGATCCAAAATGAAGGCAGACCACTGGAGTCTGAAACCTACCTGAGGGCTTCACTTTCAGTGTTTGCATTGTATGACTTATTTGGTGAGTATTGTAAGACTATCAAAGTTGAGGGTATTACTGTTAGGGTTTTATACAAGCAGAGTTGTTTCTCCTAAATATATGAGTGTAAAAAGTGGTACTACTGCTTTCTCAAGTGTCTGCTTTTATTACATCTCAGGATTTTATGATTCCCAGAGATCTCTGGTTTTCTAATAGCAGTCCCTAAGGCAGTAGAAAAAGTGCATTTCTGGAATGCATATATTTTGTGAAATGAAGGAGAGTATAATGAACAGACTCACACACAAACAGGAATAAAATCTTCGCTTTCTACCTTCTTCCTGACATCCTATCCACTGTCCAAGATTGCTCTGGGCACTGCTTCCAGCCTGTTCTTCCAAAAGGTAACCCAGCATGGAGAACTTTGTGACACATGTTAAAGACAAAATAAAATAGAAAATAGTATTCGGGTTATAGGGCTTCCTGGGTAGCACTAATGTCAGAGAAGCCAAGTGTGAATGTAGGAGATGTTATTAATGTTGAACCAGTCCATTCTGAAGGAGATCAGCCCTGGGATTTCTTTGGAGGGAATGATGCTAAAGCTGAAACTCCAATACTTTGGCCACCTCATGCAAAGAGTTGACTCACTGGAAAAGACTCTGATGCTGGGAGGGATTGGGGGTAGGAGGAGAAGGGGACAACCGAGGATGAGATGGCTGGATGGCATCACGGACCCGATGGATGTGAGTCTGAGTGAACTCTGGGAGATGGTGATGAACAGGGAGGCCTGGCGTGCTTTGATTCATGGGGTCACAAAAAGTCAGACACGACTGAGCGACTGAACTGAACTGAACTGAGTTAGGTTGAACTCTGTTCTCCTCTCCTAGTCGGCCCTCAATCATACATTTTAGTCTTTGGTTAAGATGCTTGTATTTGCATATTCTCTATCACTAAAAGAGTGATTGGTTTTGCTCCATCATGGTCCCAGGATCTACATTTCTACAACCTATCACAATCCTAATCTTGACTCCATTGTTAAAAGTATTTGTAGACCTCTACTTTCTCTGTGTTAGCTATTCAGCAATCTATGTTAGAATCCAACTTTCTATTTTGTTATCCAGCTAGGGAAATCTTATTACTGCAAGAAGCAGCTCTCATCATGGGCACATGGCTTCTGTCCAGATAAGTCCCACTGAGTAATTATCTTTCACAGACTGGTGGAGAAGCTGCCTTGTATTATCTAAACCTGCTATTCCTCTCCCTATCTTTGCCACTGAAAATTCAGTGCTAGTTAGCAGAACTAGAGTAGCTTTTACAAGCTGCCAACTCGTTGCTAGAGTCTGCTTGATTTTACACCAACATTCATTACAGAGACCACCTCAACTTCACTGAAAACACAGCCAGCCAATATACCTTTTCCATTAGAAAACTCTTATCAGGAGAGTAGTTAAAAAAAAAAAAAAAGCAGAGTGAATGTCATTACCTAAATTAATTGAAAAATTAGCAGGATTAATGAAACAGAAAGGAAATAGTCTTGCAAATAACACACTATACAAAATTTTCATAACCTTTGGCAAAAAAAAAAAAAATGATGTTAAATTGCAGGGAGAAGGAAGGGAAAAAAAGAACCAGCTACTAAGATCATAAGCTGTATCACTTTGTGAAAATCTAGTTTTACCTAGGATATTATAGTTATCAGCTTCGAAGTAGAGACATTTTGAAATCAGCATTTTATTAAGTGATTCTAAATAAACTGTGGATGCTTTAATGGCCTTGATGAAAATGAAGAATTAACTCCTGTCTTAGTGCAGATTCATGAACCCCCAAGTGTCAGGAATTGTCTTCTGTTTGGTACCAGTCAGAGGGAATAAAACTTACTATCGATCACAGGGAGACAGTTACTGCCTGTGCTATCATTTGTCAATGAGGAAGCCTGCTTGACTGTACAGCAGTTCACCGCCAGCTGTCCTACAGTCAGCTCCAGAACTGTTTCTGTTGAGAGGGATGTGTCCAGCAGTTAGTAGACTGTGTGAGAAGCTGGGAGGTCTTTGTGGCAGTTAGTCCTCTCACATCATGCTTCTACTGTGGCCGGGACAGAGTCTCAAAGGCTCGGGTGGGGATACTTGTTCTTTGCCCTGACTGTGTATCACTCAGTGCAACCACTCAGTCGTGTCCAACTTTTTGTGATCCCGTGGACTACAGCACGCTAGGCTGCCCTGTCCATCACCAACACCCAAAGCTTACTCAAACTCATGTCCCTCGAGTTGATGATGCCATCCAACCATCTCATCCTCTGTTGGCCCCTTCTCCTCCTGCCCTCAATCTTTTTCCCAATGAGTCAGTTCTGTGCATCAAGTGGCAAAAGCATTGAAGTTTCAGCTTCAGCATCAGTCCTTCCAATGAATATTCAGGACTGATTTCCTTCAGTCTGGACTGGTTGGATCTCCTTGCAGTCCAAGGGACTCTCAAGTCTTCTCCAACACCACGTTTAGAAGTATCAGTTCTTCAGCGCTCAGCTTTCTTTATAGTCCAACTCTCACATACATACATGGCTACTGGAAAAACCATTGCTTTGGCTAGACAGAGCTTTGTTGGCAAAGTAATATCTCTGCTTTTTAATATGCTATCTAGGTTGGTCATAACTTTTCTTCCAAAGAGCAAGCATCTTTTAATTTCATGGCTGCAGTCACCATCTGCAGTGATGTTGGAGCCCCCAAAAATAAAGTCAGCCACTGTTTCCCCATCTATCTGCCATGAAGTGATGGGACCGGATGCCATGATCTTACTTTCCTGAATGTTGAGTTTTAAGTCAACACTTTCACTCTTCTCTTTCACTTTCATCAAGAGGCTTTTTAGTTCTTCTTCGCTTTCTGCCTTAAGGGTGGTGTCATCTCACATCTAAGGTTTCTCCCGCAATCTTGATTCCAACGTGTGCTTCATCCAGCCCGGCATTTTGCATTATATACTCTTCATATAAGTTAAATAAGCAAGGTGGCAGTATACAACCTTGACCTAGTCCTTTCCTTATTTGGAACCAGTCTGTTTTTCCATGTCCAGTTATAACTGTTGCTTCTTGGCCTGCATACAGGTTTTGCAGGAGACAAGTAAGTTGGTCTGGTATTCCCATCTCTTTAAGAATTTTCCACAGTTTGTTGTGATCTACACAATCAAAGGCTTTGGCATAGTCAATAAAGCAGAAGTAAATGTTTTTCTGGAACTCTCTTGCTTTTTTAATGTTCAAACGGATGTTGGTGTCACTGCTGCTGCTGCTGCTAAGTCAATCAGTCATGTCCGACTCTGTGCAACCCCATAGATGGCAGCCCACCAGGCTCCCATCTCTGGGATTCTCCAAGCAAGAATACTGGAGTGGGTTGCCATTTCCCTCTCCAGTGCATGAAAGTGAAAAGTGAAAGTGAAGTTGCTAGCTGAGGCCAAAGATTTTTCCCCAGTTAAACTGAGGACTATCTCTTCGTTAGCAAAGAGCATTATAAATGCTGTCAAAGTGCTAAATATCCTGCTCCCAGTCCACCTTTCAAAAGTCCTCCAGAAAAGAAATGGCTCTTCTAGATCTATGCCTGCTGATGTTCAAGCACTCTTCCTGCCCTTTTTCTAAGGTGGAATCTACTCTGAAAGTACCTCGGCCACCCAGGTAACAGCTCTTCTATAGCCAAGCTCCCACTATGGCTGTAATGTGTTTTTTTTTTTAATTTAATTTTTATTTTATTTTACTTTACAATACTGTATTGGTTTTGCCATACATTAACATGAATCCGCCATGGGTGTATACAATCTCCCAATCCTGAACCCCTCTCCCACCTCCCACCCCACATCATCTCTCTGGATCATCCCCATGCACCAGCCCCAAGCATCCTGTATCCTGTATCAAACATAGACTGGCACTTCGTTTCTTACATGATAGTATACATATTTCAATGCCATTCTCCCAGATCATCCCACCCTCGCCCTCTCCCTCTCCCTCAGAGTCCAAAAGTCCGTTCTATACCTCTGTGTCTCTTTTGCTGTCTCACATACAGGGTCATCATTACCATCTTTCTAAATTCCATATATATATGTCAGTATACTGTATTGGTGTTTTTCTTTCTGGCTTACTTCACTCTGTATAATC
>SJYX01012494.1:163575-185856 GCA_006410675.1 Oreotragus oreotragus | reverse complement strand
GGAGAGGGTGGGATGATTTGGTTGAATAGCATTGAAATATGTATACTATCATGTAAGAAACAAATCGCCAGTATATGTTCAATGCAGGATGCAGGATGCTTGAGGCTGGTGTATAGGGATGATCCGGAGGGATGATGTGGGATGGGATGTGGGATGGGAGGTGGGAGGGGGGTTTCATGTTTGGGAGTTCGTGTACACCTGTGGCAGATTCATGTCAATGTATGCCAAAACCAATACAGTACTGTAAAGTAAAATAAAGTAAAAAATAATATATATTATATATTAGAAATTTTATGTTATTTTTGCTTAGCTAAAAAATTTTATGACATTTTGATTCAACTTGGTTGACTTAGTTTGAGTAGAATCCTAGATTTCCAATTTCAGCTCAATTCAGTCATTCAGTCATGTCCAGCAACTGACAAAATGGTGGAGTAGAAGGAGCTATATTCATCTTCTTCTGCAAGAACTCCAAAATTTCAACTTGCTGCTGAACAACCATTGATAGGAGAATGTTGGATCCCACCAAAAAAGATACCCCATATATAAGGGCAATGAAGAAGCCCCAGCAAGATGGTGGGAGGGGCAAAATCACCTTTAGAATCAAACCCCATACCTACCAGAGATGACCAGAGGGCTCAAACAAAGCCTTTTGTGCAACAGGAGACCTCACAGAGACTGAGCCAGGCATGCCTTTGAGTGTTTAAATGTCTCCTGTGGAGTTATGGGTAAACAGTGGCCTGCCACAGGGGTGGAGGCTCTGGGTGCAGCATTCCTGGGTGTGGCATAAACCCTCATGGAGGAGGTCCACATTAACCCCACCATAGAGATGTCGAGCAGACAACCCACAAACTGCAGAACAATTATGCCAAATAAATTTGCACACTTAAGAAAGTTCTAGAAACTACGTCAGATTTCTCAACCTGGGGATCTGGCGGAGACTGAGAGCCCCCAGGGAATTTGACTTCAGAGGCCAGTGAGATTTGGTTGCAGAACTTACACAGGACTGGGGAGAAAGACTTTTGGAGTGCACAAACAAAACTTTGTATGCACCAGGAAGCAGGAGAAAGGAGCAGTGATCCCACAAGAGACTGACCCAGACTTGCCTGTCCAGGAGTTTCCAGTGGAGGCATGGGTCAACAGTGGCCTGCCTCAGGGTCTGGGGCATGGGGTGTGGCAGTGCATGCAAGGGGCCTTTTGAAGGAGTTCTCCATTGTCTTCATTACATCCACCATAGTTTGATCTCAGGTCAAATAATAGGGAAGGAACACAGCCCTGCCCACCAACAGAAAATTGGATTAAAGATGTACTGAGCATGGCCCCTTCCATCAGAATAAGACAGTTGTTTCCCACAGTTTTCCCCACAGTCAGTCTCTCCCATCTGGAAGCTTTCATAAGCCTCTTATCCTTCTCCATCAGAGGGCAGATAGAATGAAAACCACAGTCACAGAAAACTAATCAAACTTATCACATGGCCTGCAACCTTGTCTAACTCAATGAAACTATGAGCCATGCCATGTAGGGCCACCGAAGATGGACGAGTTATGGTAGAGAGTTCTGACAAAATGTGGTTCACTGGAGAAGGCACTGGCAAGCCACTTCAGTATTCATGCCTTAAGAACCCATGAGCAATATGAAAAGGAAAAAAGATAGGACACTGAAAGATGAACTCCTCAGCTTGGTTGGTGCCCAATACGCTACTGGAGAAATAGCAACAGAAAGAATGAAGAGACAGAGCCAAAGCAAAAACAACACCCAGTTGTGGATGTGACTGGTGCTGGAAGCAAAATCTGATGCTTTAAAAAAACAGTATTGCATAGGAACCTGGAATGTTAGTCCATGAATCAAGGTAAATTGAAAGTGATTAAACAGGAAATGGTAAGAGTGAACATCAACACTTTAGGAATCAGTGAACGAAAATGGATGGGAAAGGGCGAGTTTACCTCAGTTCAGTTCAGTTCAGTTCAGTCATTCAGTCAGGTTCCCTTTTCTCCACACCCTCTCCAGCATTTATTGCTTGCAGACTTTTGGATTGAGGATGGCAAGTACAAGAGTGTTTGTTATGTCAAGCGTCATTCTGGCCTATAGTATATTCTTTATAGCTTTTCATCTCTTGCTGAGAAGGAATGGGATAGCTAGCTGTGAGGTCTTTTGGGGAGATTTTGGTCTGACCTCACACCCTCCCTTTTGGAGAGGTAGGATGAAGAAGCTTGGTACTGTAGAGTAACACAACAGAATTAATTGTGTTTTCCCATTTTAGAAGTGATTTCAGTACTAGACTTTTGCATGGTCTGCAAAGGACTGTAACAAACTTATTTTCTACAGTATGAGACACTCTTTGCTATTTAAAAGTGAAAGATTTAGGGCAGGCTAATATAATAGAAGGGTTAATAATTTATGTAAGATTGTTAATCTCTTCTAATCTTCTTTGTAAAATAATATGAAATTTCCTACATGATGGATGTAAGATTAGATGAGCTCTAGGGAAGAACAAAAAATGCAAGTCTGATTTGCTCTTGTTGGCTTGTTGAGTTTTGTTTTTTGTTTTAATGTTGCCTCAGGCAGATTTGCATCAAACATTAGCCTCCCAGAAACACACTTTACTACACAATGGAGAATGTTCTTCAGTTATTTGTTGCTTCGGGCTAACAGACTGAGCTATTTTACATTGAAGATGTATCTTTTGATCTTGCTTTATTTTCCTCTTGCCATTTTGTTGCATCATGATTAGAAGAAATTTGTAAGTGAAAACTGCCAAAGGGTTTGAAATGATGAGATTGGACTCATCAACCAGTGCTCACACTGAGTTCTGTTGGGACCAAGAAGCCTGTGTAGAACTCAGGACTGAGGAAGAAATCAGCTTAGACTTACTTAGAGGAAGTATCTGCTTAATGAACAATACATTCTTTGCCCTCATATGCTCAGATTCTGGCCTCTAATGGTGGATTTTCTAAAGTTCCTGTATTGTTACTCTCAATCACAGTATCTGTGATACAGGTGTTTTATGCAGAGGTAGAGTGATCCATAGGAAATTATGTATTTGAAATTACCTTTATTTTTAGATAGCTTTTTATTAAATACCTGCAAGCTTTTTATGCATTCAAATAATTTTTGCACTAATATACTTAGAGAAATTAGGGATTCTGACTTCCTTAATTTTATAGTCTAGCAGAGATATAATTTTAATGTGAAGCATCGTGTGATATGGGATTAGGTTTTATCCAGGTAGAAGGATGTTCATAAAGATTAAGGGATTCACATTACAGTAGAACAAAAGGGAAGGGTATATAAATAAGCTGTTTTCTTAGACTGATTCATGTTCTTAATGCAAAGAGTGTGGCAAAATGATGGAAAAAAAGGAAGCGACACAGAAAAATATGAAGAAAAATAAATGATTTATATCATGCCTATGAGATTACTATAGTCTTGTCTCAAGACAGGAGAAATATAATGCTGAAGACAGCAGAGACTATCTCACTTCTGAGGAAAGCCATCCGCACTGCTATTCCTGAAGTTTGGATAGAAGAGCATATCTTCATGAGCTACAGAGTTCCTTTCTTCAACAGAGTTCTTTTAGAAAACAGTGTTTAAGGAACTTTGGGAGATTTCTCCTTGGAGGACAAGACAGAGCAAGATATAAGAAGCAGTGATACATTATCCATTTGACTGAGATAAGCTCAGTTCTAAATCATTTAAAAATTTTTATTAATGCTTACCCCCTCCCATTTTTGGCGGGGGGGAAGTTTTGCTTGACTGCTGATTTGGACATGGGACATTGACATCCAGAATGAAAATATATCTTGGAATAATCAGAGAAAAAAAAATGTGGGACAAAATTTACCATTATTAAAGAATGAACATAGTTTTAGATGAATAGCTACCGTGCTCCCTATTGACTAGAAGACTGTAGAATGTCTAAATTCAGTGGCCTCCCAGGCAGGATCAGTGAAGAAATTCCAACTATGTATCTCTTTATTACCCTTCCTGGTTGTCTTGTTCGCCCTATTATTATCTTGAAGAAAATAAACAAAAAATTGCTAATTTCACAGTAAAGTATAGTGGGGATACAAAAAATGTTCATGTTCTGTGAGGTCAAATTAACCTATTTCACTAGAGATAAACAATGAGAAAATTGGCTATGACTCTCTATAAACTCATAGAAATTAGGTTATATTACCAAAGGTAGATAGTTCCAAGTGCAGCATCTGAGTGTGGGTTAAATATGTTCATTTGCATGCTTAAATATTAACATTAGGACAGGAGACACCAGCAAGGTAATATCAAGATTCAGATTCACGGGACAAAAGGAGAGACACTTATATTTGAAACCATCTTATGTCTTCAGTATGCAGCTTATTTTCAGAAATTGAGTTGCAAAGTTTCCACTATATTTTACTATTTTTTAAAGAATTTTATATTTATATGTTTATTGTAGTGTAGCACAGTCCTATCATTGAAAAGATAATATCTTTTTCAGGCAAAGAGAGGCAGAGAAAATAGTAGTGGTAGCAGCAAATGAAAGGAAATAAGATGGTTTATTTAGAAGATACAAAAGGGCCTCATCCTGCCTCCATTTTCCTCTTTTAAAACCATTGGGAACAGAAAGATTCTTCCGTTTTCAGGGGTGTAATAGAAAGAAGATACCTCTAAGAATGTGAGATGAGAGCACTTTTTCAGGCAAAGAGAGGCAGAGAAAATAGTAGTGGTAGCAGCAAATGAAAGGAAATAAGATGGTTTATTTAGAAGATACAAAAGGGCCTCATCCTGCCTCCATTTTCCTCTTTTAAAACCATTGGGAACAGAAAGATTCTTCCGTTTTCAGGGGTGTAATAGAAAGAAGATACCTCTAAGAATGTGAGATGAGAGCAGAGAGATTCTTGGTATATTTATTCATCCATCAAATGACTATTGAGAGTTTTTATATGTCAGGCAATAGAAATGCAAAGATTGAGAGGACCTGGTCTTGTTTCACCAGGCTGCCGTCTGTGGGGTCGCACAGAGTCGGACACGACTGAAGTGACTTAGCAGGTCTTGTTTCACTCTTAAACTTGTCACAAGAAGCAGAACAACAAAGAATTCTAATACTAGCGCAGGAAGGCAAGCAACTAGGGAAACTGGTGAATGCTTCACCAGGGAGGGCACATCTGAGGTGGATTCTGGATAGTCAGTATGAACTTGCCAATTGAATAAGGCTGCAAAACATACTTTGCTGCTAAGTAATTTCAGTCGTGTCCGACTGTGCAACCCCAGAGACGGCAGCCCACAGGCTCCCCCGTCCCTAGGATTCTCCAGGCAAGAACACTGGAGTGGGTTGCCATTTCCTTCTCCAAAACATACTTTAGATGAAAGGTAAACAAGAGCTTGGAGAAGGCAGTGGCACCCCACTCCAGTACTCTTGCCTGGGAAATCCCATGGACGGAGGAGCCTGGTAGCCTACAGTCCATGGGGTCGCGAAGAGTCGGACACAACTAAGCGACTTCACTTTCACGCTTCACTTTCGTGCATTGGAGAAGGAAATGGCAACCCACTCCAGTGCTCTTGCCTGGAGAATCCCAGGGACAGGGGAGCCTGGCGGGCTGCCGTCTCTGGGGTCGCACAGAGTCGGACACGACTGAAGTGACTTAGCAGCAGCAAACAAGAGCTAGGAGGAATTAGATTGGCGTCTGGATAAAGAATAAGATTTGTAGCAACTCAGAGGGAATGTAATGTCAAGAGACCAGGCTACAAAGATAGGCTGAACTGACTTACACTAATCTATGTGAACTTTTAAAATAAAAAGATATTATACAGAGTGAAGTAAGCCAGAAAGAAAAACACCAATACAGTATACTAATGCATATATATGGAATTTAGAAAGATGGTAACAGTAACCCTGTATGCGAGACAGCAAAAGAGACACAGATGTATAGAACAGTCTTTTGGAGTCTGTGGGAGAGGGAGAGGGTGAGATGATTTGGGAGAATGGCTTTGAAACATGTATAATATTAAACCATCTTATGTCCAGGCTTGATGCAGGATACAGGATGCTTGGGGCTGGTGCACTGGGATGACCCAGAGGGATGGTATGGGGAGGGAGGTGGGAGGGGGGATGGGGAACACGTATATACCTGTGGCGGATTCATGTTGATGATGGCAAAACCAATACAATATTGTAAAGTAATTAGTTCCAATTAAAATAAATAAGTTTAAATTAAAAAGAACATGATCAAATTTATGAGTGTTCTGTTCTGTATGAGTGATGGATGGTGTAGGGTAAGAGGTCAACACTGGAGGCTAGAACACCAGTAGGAAGTGATATTGATCACAGATGAAAAGGTCCCAGGCAATAATGGTGGCAGTGAGGATGGAGAGTAGAGGCTGATCTCAGGTGGAGAAAAATGTGAAAAGAACATTTGATTACAAAAATGACCTGCAGGAGAAGAAGGAAGCAAGGGTAGCTCCGTGGCTACTAACTACATCATCAGAGATGGATTATGATTCTGTGGAACTAAGACTGGGAATTTGGAAGGACAAAGAATGATAGGAGATAATTAATTTCAGTTCAAAATATGCTGAATTTCAGGTGCCTTCAGTTAATCTATGTGGAATAGCTGAATATGCTGTTTTAAATTTCAATCTGATGAAGTGTAATTAAAGCCAAAAAACTGATAAATGTATGAAAACTACTCCATGAAGCCAAGATACAAGAAAAATACAATCCTGGATAACAATATATGAAAACTAAGTGGAGAAAGAGGTGCTGAGTGTGCAAAGTGTGAAATAGCAGATTCAGGAAAAGAGTCAAGAAAATGAAAAACAGGCGGTGAATAGTGTTGACAGCTATGATGCGATTAAATAGGACAGATACTTAAAATAAATCCGCTGGATTTGGCAATTAGTGGATTAACAACATCACTCTGAAAGTGGTCTTGAGAAAGCCAGATGAAGGTGACATGTTCGTGAAGGAGAGTGGCTATTAATCAAAGTAATATTGACTATTAATATCAACATTATAATTAATATCAAATAGTCAATATAATTCTGGCTGCTATTTAGGTTAGGTTCCTGAGCACATATACCGATTTCAACAGATTTCCTGGTGCCATGTCAAAACAGTGATAAAAAATCCAGAAGAAATAAAGGGAGTATTTAAAAACAATGCTATATTAGATTAAGCTCTTTCCCTTTCTCTGCCTGTCCTTTTATTTAACAAACATATTTTCTGAGTCACTGTGAGAGAAGATGCCTTTTCTATAATACAGTCAAAGTGCTGCAGGGATTGGGGTCGGGGAGAGGGAGGAAATGGAATACAGATGCTCTAAGGCTAAAGGATGGTGCTTTTGAATCATAAGGGTCTTTCTAGAACTCAGAACATGACCTTCACCTTGTAGCATCTGTGGCTCTCCTTTTAACTCAGGTTGGCTGTGAAATTTCAGAGTTAAGCTTTTCTGTAAATTTAGTAGCCCAGGAGTGATGGTCTTTGACTTTTTCTCCTTCCCAAGTCCAGACACCAGTTACTTCTCATCTTTATTGTCCTCCCAGGGTTAGTGCTTTATTAGGCTGGGGAGTGAAGTTGCAGGTACCACTCTCCCATTTGAGTAATCTGAGAACCTTACAAGCGCTCTCTCAGGTGGGCTTTCATTTCAAACTCATCAGCTCTTACCTTCATACTTGTTCTTTCAGTAACTTCTGAGGCTCTTTTTTTTAATCACCCTAATTTCAAGTGCCAATCATGTCCTGGTTGTTGATCTGTTCAAGGAGAAACAGGTCTTCAAGAAGGGTTTAAATGAGGGGGGGAAGTGAGGCTAGAGTAGGAAGAAAAACCACAAAAATACTGAGTTTGTCATACAAGGATGAAGTCCTCCAAATAGTACGGTCCTTTGGAAGAAAGTTCTGGAAAAAAAAATGGAGACAGGAAACATAGAGGTGAGGTGAGGGAGAAGTGGGTGATGGAAAAAGCAACCATGGAAGTCGGAAAAATCCCTATGATTATAATTCTCCATGTGAGAACTGTCCTTGTGATTCATAAGCAGTCATCAGTGATCTATAAGCTTCTTGTCAGCTGGGCAAGGGGCCCACTACATTTCCTTTACCTGAGATGGATCTGTTTGATAGCATGTGTTCCTACAGGTTGCAGCTGCTAGAGTCGCCTGTTTCACATTTGAATCCACAAAGTACATTTAAAAAATCAAGACTTCTATCGTTCTTTATATTTATCTGCCTTTAGTTCTCTTATGTCTACCTCTACCAGTAAAAGCAATGTAGATAACAAAGCCCTTTTCTAATGGTAGTGCTGACAGACAGTCTCATTATCTATTTATTTACATACTTACTAGATGTTAACTGTTATATCAAACATGCTATATCTATTAATTGTCGTATCTTAGAGGACATAAATTTGATCCAAATTATATCTAAATGCATGTAATGATGAGTCATATTCTAACTTGATTCGGTTCCAATGATAATATTTACATAATGCTGGGGATGATAAGACTATAGAGGAGGAAGGGCCTGGGTTTTCCAGTCAGACTTATGGAAAATAGTCTCCTGACTTTGTAGCCTCATCCATGCCTCATACACCAGGATGCTCAGCCTAAGTGCATTATAATTTATTGTAAGCACTTTTATTTTTCCTTACTGCTGGAAGGAGATAAAGAGTAAACCCTTTGTGATACAAAGCCCTTTTTTTTTTCCCTTCGAGAACTTAGCATATTTTTTATATTTACTTTGTAATGACTCAGAAGGCAACAACATTTTCTTTAAATAGCTGTGGAGTTGTTTTTAATTGCATAGTGACTGAAAATTTTAACTAGAAATTGGAGCCAGGATTCCAAGACTAATTTTATTCTTTCAAAGGTACAACTTAAAGGCAGTTTTTTTTTTCTCCTTCTAAATGAGAGAGATTTTTCACAGCAAACAGGGACTCATAGCAAGAATCAAAACAAAAGCAACTTTAAAATTGCTTCTCATCCTCACTCAGCCTAGTCAGGAGGAAAAAAGAGAATCCACAGTTCAAAGGGGAACAAAGGGGTTTAGCTTCTTGCCACTTCTGTGAGAGTGTAATTGCCACTCAGGCACTGAGAAGAATCATAGAGTATGCCTCACCTAGGAGGAACTCGGATGTCTGACCAGTAGATCGCAGCAGATCAGAAAGTACAACATGGACCTTTTGTTGTCCTCTGTCCAGGATGACCTGAAGAGAGATCATTCTATCTGATCACAAGTGGTGAGGCATTCAAGGCCTGAGCTCCCTAAGCACATATATGCCACAAATCCTCTAAGAAAGTTCCAGAGATGGCATTAGAGCCTCAGTTTACATGGCTGCACTGTAACCATGCTGCATTATCCTGCTTTCAATTTCATACTTACGGACTTTTGAGGACTAACTATCATTCATAGGGACCAGACATAGGAGGATCTAGGCCCCTAAAAGGAGATTTCCCAAGATATGCCTATTACTAAACAAGAAATTGAATTAAACAACAATACCTGGAGCTATCTGAATTTAGCTCCAAAAGGAGATTTCTACAGGAAAATTTCCTAGATTCAAATTATGAAAAGTGATGGGCACAAAGGTTTTTTAGGCTCTTCCAAAATTCACTCAGTTCAGTTCAGTTCAATCGCTCAGTCGTGTCCGACTCTTTGCGACCCCATGAACCGCAGCACGCAGCACGTTGTCCATCACCAACTCCCGGAGTTCACTCAGACTCAGGTCCATCGAGTCAGTGATGCCATCCAGCCATCTTATCCTCTGTCATCCCCTTCTCCTCCTGCCCCCAACCCCTCCCAGCATTAGGGCCTAGGTTCTCTTAATACTTTAGCCCGTTTAATTATCACAATATGGAGACATAGTAATTGTTTCTGTTTCACTGAAGAAAAACACTGAAGCTTTTCAGTAAGAGTGGACCCATTTAGGGCCAGGCACTGCTCTATATGTTTCAAACTAACCTTACTTAACATTACAACTACTCATTGAAGTAGATACTACTGTAGTTTTCATTTCACAGATGAGAAAAACCAGGCATAGAGAGGTAAGCAAGTGTCCCAAGATCACAGAGTGGAGAATGTGATGGAACTAAAATGCAGAGCAGGAAACCGGCTTCTCAGCCTAAACCTGTTTTCTTTCTCACTAAGTAACTTGCCTAAAGCTACTATATTGCAGAACCCATGGCTTTTCCACCCTACCAGTGACAAGAAAATGGGGAATCTTGAATTATGGTGTGATTAAGGTGATGATTTAGTTTCTAAAGGGACCAGGATTCTTCAAACGAACCAAGAGGAGCTATTTTTAACCATATATAAATATTCCTGGGACTGATCCAAACTCCACTTGTGACTGGGATAGAAATCAGTTTTCTCCTGGTCTCAATCTCAGATTTTCTTTTCAAAATTTTTGTCTTCCTTTTTTTCATTTTTTACGTAAATGTAGAGAGACACTGTTGATGTGACAACCAAAGGAACACAGGTTGTTCTAGAAGTGACCGTGGAGCTGTACTCAGCTCTTAATTTGGTGGTTCTGCTCCTTCTATGCTTGCCCTTCTCACCTGCACCACCTTCATGGAATATGTATTTACGCTCCTTTAAGAATATGAACCTGAAAATAGAGCAATATGCATATATATATGCATATGTGAGAACGCATTTATGTCTGGACAAGATGCTCCCTAGTGATAGTAAGAGACAGAAAGCATGTCTAGGGAGGACTTTTTACTGTTCTGGGGATGGCAGACTGGCCTGGCTTTACTGTTTGCCACTGTGGATTTTCTTTTTTTTCTTTTTCTCTCATAAATGATAATCATTCTAATAGATAATAACTCAGTTGCAGAAAGGATGCTTTGTTAGTATGCTGCTGCTGCTGCAGAGTTGCTTCAGTCGTGTCCAACTCTGTGTGACCCCGTAGACGGCAGCCCACCAGGCTCCCCCACCCCTGGGATTCTCCAGGCAAGGACACTTAGCGCATACAAATAACTAATGCAAATTGAGAATTTAAAGAAAGGCATAATTGACTATGTATTTAGTAGATACCATTCTATAAAGAGAGAAAGTTTTTGAATGATTGTGTAAATCATTATTTTCCTTATAGTCATCCCTATATATGACCACTTCCTTTTTATCTACCATATGTTACCATGGGGAAGTATAAGCATAGATTTTTTTTACATCTTATGAAATTTTTCCAGGTACATCACATCATTTTATTCATAGAGCTACCATAAGACTGCTTCCGAGAGGTCAGAGAAAGTATCATGAACTTCATTTTACTTATGAAAAAACTAAGATACAGAAAGTCTGAATGACTTACCTGTTTTGCAATAGGAAATAGACTGAAGGTCAGAACTTGAATCAGTTATCTTCAGGAACGAAACAGTGCATGTCTTTTACCCTAATATTCCATCGGTAGTATGCAGACTCCTGAATCACTGTGACCAGCAATAGGTTCACCTGAATCGAATTCCTATGGCTTACTGCCTCTGTATTCTCACCCGTTGGAGCATCCATCACTACTGTGTGTGCATATACATATGTGCGTGCAGGGACTTGTGCATAAGTGTATGCAGAGGACCTATGGGGGAGGAGATGATCCTATCATATAGATGCTGTCATTATTCATTGGTGTCATTCAATGGTTCAATGGTGTCATTGTTCATTGGACTAAAATTCAGGATGAATCAAGGAAAATAAACTGTCATAAATCTAGATCAGTTTCTACCTAAGGAATATCAAGACATGCACAGGAAAAATAGAATATACAGGCAGTGCTCAAGCCAGAAGTCAAGACTGGACAGAAGTAGAGATGGGAGGAAGGCAGCTAGAAAACTGAAACTTCTTGTCACAGGCAAGGGAAGCAGGAGTGACTGAAGGTCAGCAATGAATCACCACAATTCTCTTATTTCTTTCTGAGTTTAATCTTATGTGTGTGTGTGGTCAGTTGCTCAGTCATGTCCTACTCCTTGTGGCCCTGTGGACTCTAGCCCACCAGGCTATTCTGTCCATGGGATTTTTCAGGCAAGAATATTTTAGTGGGTTGCCATTTCCTCCTCCAGGGGATCTGCCTGACCCAAGGATCAAACCTGTGTCTCCTGCATTGCTGGTGGATTCTCTACCCACTGAAAGTTTAATCTTAGAATATGGTAATAAAGCAGAGATGATCCAAAATGTTTAATAATTCAAAATTCTTTAAATTTGGCTTTTAACTAATTTAGTATTTTTTAAAATGTGTTTGCATATGTGTTGCTAGATTTCATTATACTAATAGGATAAAATCAGACTAATGACTTTTTATTTGCATATTTATTTTTATTTATTGGCTGTGCCAGGTCTTATTTGCAGCATTTGGGATCTTTCGCTGGGGCATGTGGAATTTTTAGTTGCACCATGCAAACTCTTAGTTGCTTAGTTGCTGCATGTGGGATTTTTAATAATTCCCTGACCAGAGATCAAACCCAGGCCCCCTCCATTGGTAGCACAGAATCTTAGCCACTGGACCACCAGGGAAGTCCCAGAGTAATGACTTTTGACACAGGAGAATTCAGGATATTTCTGATACTTTATTGCCTCTGCTTAGAGCATTTCCTAATGCCACGCTGTAATGCTGGGAATGAACCAGATGGATTTCCAGACCAAGTGTCTTTCCTTCTAGTGGGAAGTGAGATAATTTTGTTGCTTCATTAAGGATTTCATTTGTAGGATTAAAGTTATAAAGCAAAAGGCATCAAAATAAAGGACTAACACATTCCTAAAGACTTCCCATCCATATCTTGAATCATCCCACATGGTGTAAAAGAGAAAAACATTACAGATGTGAAAAAAATAGTAGAAGTTAATTTTAAAAAAAATAGTTATTCTATGAACAAAGGCTAATTATTTCCTTTAAAAGTCAAATTTGCCCTGACTGAGTTGGTTCTCCCTTACCTGTCCTAAGTATTACTGATCCATTTAAAAAACAAACAAACACTAAGGTCAAATGATTTCTCCAGCATTAATTTAGGAAGGAACTAAGTTATAGCTTTCTCTTGTACTATCAGCAATGTACAAGATTACATTGTTGTATAATTAAGACTCTAAAATACAACAAAGCAGCATGATTCCTTAACTATTACCTTATAACCAGAGTACCACTAGTCTTCACTGTAGTGTCTCTGTCACAAATATGACTTATAATTCAAGGGCTAAACAAACACTAAGGTCAAATGATTTCTCCTGCATTAATTTAGGAAGGAACTAAGTTATAGCTTTCTCTTGTACTATCAGCAATGTACAAGATTACACTGTTGTATAATTAAGACTCTAAAATACAACAAAGCAGCATGATTCCTTAACTGTTATAACCAGAGTACCACTAGTCTTCACTGTAGTGTCTCTGTCACAAATATGACTTATAATTCAAGGGCTTTGCTGGTGGCAATTAAGTGCTTATAAATTTAGGAGTATATGCTTATGAAAGGCAATGGCACCCCACTCCTGTACTCCTGCCTGGAAAATCCCATGAGCGGAAGAGCCTGGTGGGCTGCAGTCCATGCGGTCGCTAAGAGTCGGACATACTGAGCGACTTCACTTTAACTTTTCACTTTCATGCATTGGAGAAGGAAATGGCAACCCGCTCCAGTGTTCTTGCCTGGAGAATCCCAGGGACGGAGGAGCCTGGTGGGCTGCCGTCTCTGGGGTCGCACAGAGTCAGACACGACTGAAGCTACTTGGCAGCAGCAGCAGCAGCTTATGAAAAAAACAGCATTGCACTGTAGATGTCTGACTTATGCTCCCAGATCTTTAAACCAAGGGGCCAAGGTCTAACTCAACTTCTTCAACTTTAACCCTGCCAACATTTCACTTGGGATTTGTCTTTGTTGTTGGGGTATCCTTTACATTGTAGCAGATTCAGCAGCATTCTTGGCCTCTACCCACCAGATACCAGAAACAGCCTCCTCTTTCCGATTGTGATATTCAAAAAAATGTCTTCAGATATTACCCAATACCATCTGGAAGCACAAACTGCCCCCACTTAAAAACCACTCATCTCACTGTTTCTTTCTTAATCTAAGAAACAAATTTCTGTCACCCATCCAGCTACAATTTCCCCAGTCTATATAATTAAAAAGTATGAAGGTAGATAACTGGTGTGAAAGTAAGTAAAATATATTTATTTGTTATTGTAGAATAAATACCAAATTATACTCTTCAAAAGTAAAGTCTGGATAAATATAAATACTAACACAGTCCATTTATAGCAGCCAGTAATGCTTATTAAAAATGAGCTGCATCTAGTAGCAGCTGAACAGGCTTATATCTGTTAGATGTGTATCACTTACATCAAGGATGTACTGTCAGTAAATATGTTATTAAGCCATCTATTGGTACAAACCAAATTTAGCATTTCTTTCTGCCTCCAATTATATTCTTTGTTTTGGAAGTATAATCCCCAGACTTGATGCAGTAGAGTAGAATTGTCAATGTACCTATTTGTGTAACTGTGCATAATATACTTGGTGTAAAGTACATGCGAAGAGTTGACTCATTGGAAAAGACTCTGATGCTGGGAGGGATTGGGGGCAGGAGGAGAAGGGGACGACCGAGGATGAGATGGCTGGATGGCATCACGGACTCGATGGACGTGAGTCTGAGTGAACTCCGGGGGATGGTGATGGATAGGGAGGCCTGGCGTGCTACGATTCATGGGGTCGCAAAGAGTCGGACATGACTGAGCGACTGAACTGAACTGAAAGTACTTGCAGAGATCAAATGCTTGAGAATTTTTATGGGTGAACTGATTTTTTGTGACAGTTTTATGGATTCAGACATGCTGAACAGGGAAGTTGGAAATATGTTTGCTTGCCTTTCTTTTTATTTTTTTAAAGCTGATTTGAAAAAAAATCATAGGTTCATAGTTAAGGTAAGTAATAATGTGAAATTTGTGGATTTGTGGTTAATGTGGGCAACTTACTAAATGTTTATCTAATGCTTTATACTTCTTAGACACTTTTATGGATTCACACATGCTGAACAGGGAAGTTGGAAATATGTTTGCTTGCCTTTCTTTTTATTTTTTTAAAGCTGATTTGAAAAAAAATCATAGGTTCATAGTTAAGGTAAGTAATAATGTGAAATTTGTGGATTTGTGGTTAATGTGGGCAACTTACTAAATGTTTATCTAATGCTTTATACTTCTTTTCACTGTTTTTAACATGGGATATAGATTATTTAATTTCCAGGAATGATTTTTCTTCATTGATAATAATTTTTTCCCTCTTGATTTCACTAATTCCATACTCAGTAACTCTCTTTAAATTTTCCCTATGTATCTGAAAATTTTAATTATTCGTTAAGAAAAGTTAACCATCTGCTACTGCTAAGTCACTTCAGTCGTGTCCGACTCTGTGTGACCCCATAGATGGCAGCCCACCAGGCTCCCCCATCCCTGGGATTCTCCAGGCAAGAATACTGGAGTGGGTTGCCATTTCCTTCTCCAATGCATGAAAGAGAAAAGTGAAAGTGAAGTCACTGAGTCGTGTCCAACTTTAATACTGTACCTATTAAATAATTAACAAATATTTGATAATTGATCTAAGAGCAGTTTGTTAGATTCAGTTTATTTATTCCACATTTTAGTGAGTACCTACTCTATACATTGTGGGTTATTCTGTTGGCCCCATGAAGGTTCCATAGGTGACTTCTTGAGGATCACTCTCATTAATAAGCTTATGAGGAAAGATAAGTGCTGCTGCTGCTGCTTCTGCTAAGTCACTTCAGTCGTGTCCAACTCTGTGAGACCCCATAGACAGCAGCCCACCAGGCTCCACCATCCCTGGGATTCTCCAGGCAAGAACACTGGAGTGGGTTGCCATTTCCTTCTCCAATGCATGAAAGTGAAAAGTGAAAGTGAAGTCACTGAGTCGTGTCCAACTCTCAGTGACCCCCTGGACTGTACCCTACCAGGCTCCTCCGTCCATGGGATTTTCCAGGCAAGAGTACTGGAGCGGGGTGCCATTGCCTTCTCCGAAAGATAAGTACAGATAACTCAAATACATTGTGGAGTAATAAGAAGGAGCCAAGTAAAAGGATGGGGTGCTAGTCAAGATTTCCTGGAAAGCTGACACTTTGTATTATATCCTCATGGCCTCAACCACCTGCCAGAAATCCCACCCAGAGTGGAGGGTAAGTCCCTGCTCTCTCCTCTTGGGACCAACAGTTACTCTCTTTACCATGCAGTCCTTTCTAAATCCTGGAATGATTTGTGTATCCCAAGCTTTTAAAGGAAACATTCTATTAAATCCAAACAATACATAACACAGATTTGAAAAATGTGTCTCTTTGTTCTTTCCCTGCTTTGGCCAGAGCCTATTTAGAAGATGAAGTGCCTAGGTATTTATTTTTGAACTAGACTGGTACTGAAGCCACATTCTGGGTAGGGGATCATTTATTGCCATATTACAATGGTATGGCATGAGAACACTCACTCCACAGGCATGCCTAATAGACATTTAAGCCACTTAATTTCTAGATGCAAGCTCATGATGCTTACTGGCCAGTCAGCACTTGCTGGGACCCAGCGCTCTCTTTAATTGGCATTTCCTCATTTCCCAGTAGCTAGGCATCTGTGACTCTCCTATGTGACTGGTTATTTTCATTTAGCAAACAAAACTTCTACACTTTTCTGTAGTTGAGACTATTACTTTGACTTTGATCATCTTTTCTCTTATATGCATTTCTTATGGTTTAAAATAGTTGCCACTTTAAATCAAGATTTAAGCAGTACGTGGATACAATCTCAAAAACGACAGAATGATCTCTGTTCGTTTCCAAGGCAAACCACTCAATATCACAGTAATCCAAGTCTATGCCCCAACCAGTAAAGCTGAAGAAGTTGACGTTGAACGGTTCTATGAAGACCTACAAGACCTTTTAGAACTAACACCCAAAAAAGATGTCCTTTTCATTATAGGGGACTGGAATGCAAAAGTAGGAAGTCAAGAAACACCTGGAGTAACTGGCAAATTTGGCCTTGGAATGTGGAATGAAGCAGGGCAAAGACTAATAGAGTTTTGCCAAGAAAATGCACTGGTCATAGCAAACACCCTCTTCCAACAACACAAGAGAAGACTCTACACATGGACATCACCAGATGGTCAACACCGAAATCAGATTGATTATATTCTTTGCAGCCAAAGATGGAGAAGCTCTATACAGTCAACAAAAACAAGACCAGGAGCTGACTGTGGCTCAGATCATGAACTCCTTATTACCAAATTCAGACTTAAATTGAAGAAAGCAGGGAAAACCGCTAGACCATTCAGGTATGACCTAAATCAAATCCCTTATGATTATACAGTGGAAGTGAGAAATAGATTTAAGGGCCTAGATCTGATAGATAGAGTTCCTGATGAACTATGGAATGAGGTTCGTGACATTGTACAGGAGACAGGGATCAAGACCATCCCCATGGAAAAGAAATGCAAAAAAGCAAAATGGCTGTCTGGAGTACTCTGCATATAAGTTAAATAAACAGGGTGACAATATACAGCCTTGACGTACTCCTTTCACAATTTGGAACCAGTCTATTGTCCCATCTCCGGTTCTAACTGTTGCTTCCTGACCTGCATTCTGTTTTCTCAGCAGGCAGGAAAAGTGGTCTGGTATTCCCATTTCTGGAAGAATTTCCCACAGTTTGTTGTGATCCACACAGTCAGTCAAAGACTATATCATGGTCAATGTTGCAGATGTAGATGTTTTTCTGGAATTCTCTTGTTTTTTTCTGTGATTCAATAGATGTTGGCAATTTGATCTCTGCTTCCTCTGACTTTTTTAAAATCCAGGTTGAGCCCCTGGAAGTTCTCAGTTCATGTACTGTTGAATCCTAGCTTGGAGAATTTTGAGCATTACTTTTGATCATTAACTGTAGTACAGATTTTGTTCAAATTTCACAAAATTTTTACTCGTATCCATTATTTGTTTTTATACCTTTTTCAAGACTCTACATTGTATTTAATTGCATTGAGCAGCCTCAGCTGAATGCAACAAATTCTGGTAGATTCTCTTTTCTTTTTTGTTCTATAACAAATATCTTCAAATTTTCATTGTTACAGCATTTTAAATACACCCATCATTTAAAAGTGGACATTTGATTTCCAAATACATGGGATTTGTTTAAAGTATCATTAATATCAATTTCTTTTTTTTTTGATACTAATTTCTCATTTAAATACTTTCTTCCCTGCAGTCTCCTTCTGTTTCTTTTTTTTTTTTTCCTATCTAACTTTATTGAGGTTTTCAGTGACTAAGTCAAAGATTTCTCTTGGTAAATGTCACATTGTACTTGATAATATGTTGGTTATTTTCAAATATCTTTTGATATGGATTTCTAACATAATTCCAGAGTGATAAGAGAACAGATTCTTTATGAATTCAATGCCATTAGAGTATGATATTCTTGCACCTTGTTTTATGTCCCTGGATATGTTCTAGTGTCTCCTAGTTTACAGTCTATGAGAACTTAAATAGAATTTCTGTCCTGCTGTTGTGTGGAAATTGTATAAATTTTAATTATGTTGAATTAATTCACAGTGATTTTCAGGTCCATATCATCCGGTCCAATCACTTCATGGGACATAGATGGGGAAACAGTGGAAACAGTGTCAGACTTTATTTTTTGGGGCTCCAAAATCACTGCAGTGGTGACTGCAGCCATGAAATTAAAAGACACTTACTCCTTGGAAGAAAAGTTATGACCAACCTGGATAGTATATTCAAAAGCAGAGACATTACTTTGCCGACTAAGGTCCGCCTAGTCAAGGCTATGGTTTTTCCTGTGGTCATGTATGGATGTGAAAGTTGGACTGTGAAGAATGCTGAGCGCGGAAGAATTGATGCTTTTGAACTGTGGTGTTGGAGAAGACTCTTGAGAGTCCCTTGGACTGCAAGGAGATCCAACCAGTCCATTCTGAAGGAGATCAACTCTGGGATTTCTTTGGAAGGAATGATGCTAAAGCTGAAACTCCAGTACTTTGGCCACCACATGCGAAGAGTTGACTCATTGGAAAAGACTCTGATGCTGGGAGGGATTGGGGGCAGGAGGAGAAGGGGAGGACGGAGAATGAGATGGCTGGATGGCATCACGGACTCGATGAACGTGAGTCTGAGTGAACTCCAGGAGATGGTGATGAACAGGGATGCCTGGCGTGCTGCGATTCATGGGGTCGCAAAGAGTCGGACACAACTGAGTGACTGAACTGAACTGATATCCTTCTATTTTTCTGTATATTTATTATATTAATATTAATTTTTGAGAGTCTTATATTTAAACTCCAACTAAAAACCTTAATTTATCTACTTAAAAAGATAATTGTGATATATATTGGAGCTATATGTAACCTTGTTATATGTTTCCAAGTTTCCTATAAATGTGTTGTTATACTTTAATAATTTAAAACAAATGAAAGTTAAAAAACATAGTATCAAAAAGAATCAAATATCTAGAAATAAATTTAATCAAGGAGGTGAAAAATATATACATTGAAAACTATATGGTATTGATGAAAGAAATTAAGAGAAAAATAAAAAGATATTTGTTTCTCATGGATTGAAAGAAATAACCTTGTTAAACTGTACATACTACCCAAAGCAATTTATGGATTCAGTGCAATTCCTATGAGGATTCCAATGGTATTTTTCACAGGAATAGGAAAAAAATCCTAAATTTGCATAAAATTGCAAAAACCTCTAATAGCTAAATTTACTGATGATTAATTTCTGGGGGTAAAATGTCTGTTATCAGGTAAGTGTATGTTTAATTAAGAAATAAATTCTATTCCAAAATGGTTGTCAATATTTTACACTCACAGAAAATATATTCAACTTCTAGTTATTACACTTATTTGCCAGTATTGACTGTCATTTTTGTTTAATGTTAGTTCTTTTAGTGGTGTGAAATAGAACTTACTGCATTTTTTCCATGCACTTTCATCTTATGTAATGATATTGAGGAACTTTTCTCGTTTTCACAAGCCACTAATATGTCTTGTATTGTGAAATATCTGCTTAAGAGTTTTGCATGAAGGTAGCAGGCTTAATATATTGGAGAAAGAAATGGCAACCCACTCCCAGTGTTCTTGCCTGGAGAATCCCAGGGATGCGGGAGCCTGGTGGGCTGCCATCTATGGGGTCGCACAGAGTTGGACATGACTGAAATGACTTAGCAGCAGCAGCAGCAGCAGCAGCAGGTTGTAAGAATACATTGTCTATTCTGAACATCAATTATTTGCCGTACATATAGGGAATAATTTGCTCCGAACTGTGGTTGAAAATTTCATTATTTTATGCTTTGCAGTTTAATTAGGAGAACAATTATTACTGTGCTTTTTTTACGAATTGAAGACTTGTGACATCCCCATGTTGAGCAAGTATATCAGCAACATTTCCCCAACAGTATTTCCTCACTTCATGTCTTTGTGTCACATTTTGGTAATTCTCACATTTCAAACTTCTTTATTGCTATTGTATTTGTTATGGTGATTTTCTTAACATCAGTCTCCTACGACAGGTCTTATGGAAGCAATTGAGTGGCAACCTTTTTCCATTTTTTTCTTTTTTCAATTGAGATAATTCAGTTCTGTTTCCTATAATGACTGCACAAATTTACATTCCTACCATGAGTGTACCAGAGTTCTCTTTTCTCCACATCCTCAACAATATTTATTATTTGTGGTGTTTCTGGTGACAGCCATTTTGACAGGTGTGGGGCGATATCTCCTTGTGGTTTTGATTTGTATTTCCCTTATATTTAGTGATGTTGAGCATCTTTTCATGAGCCTGTTGACCATCTGTATGTGTTCTTGGAAAGAAAGTCTATTCAGGTCTTCTAGTCTTTTTTAAATCAAGTTTGTTTTAGTTTTTTTTTGTTTGTTTGTTTTGAGTTGTTTATTTACTTTGGATATTAACTCCTTATTGATCATATCATATGCAAATATTTTCTCCCATTCAGTGGGTTGTATTTTCATTTTGTTGATGATTTGTTTTACTGTGCAAAAGCTTTTAAGTTTAATTGGACCCCATTTGTTTATTTATGCTTTTATTTCCTTTGCCTTAGGAGACAGTTCCAAAAGCATTGTCATAGTTTATGTCAAATAGTGCTCTGCCTATGTTTTCTCCTAGGAGTTTGATGGCTTTCAGTCTTACATTTATGTCTTTAATACATTTTTAGTCTATTCTGTATATGATAAAGACTGATTTGTAAGAATTCTTTGCCTCCTGCTGGCTCTCCTGAAGGGTCCCAGGATCTGTTAGTCCTAATAGCCCCTGAGCAAGCAATGTTTAACCAGTGGAGTGCCCTGTTTATGTACCAAACTATAGGGGCAGAAAAAAATTGTTCCTTCTGCCCTTGTAGGTTCTTTGGCTTGTCTAATAATTAGCTTGGCATAAGACAGATTAACAGAAGAAAAAGAAATTTAATTTTGTACATACAGGAGTCCCACAAAAATATGAGATGAAAAAGTGACAAAACCAGGAAAGTTTTTGTACCTTTTAGACAAAGAAATAATAAAGCTGTGAAGAATTGGCAAGGCAAAGATGTTTGTACTTAGTGTATT
Organism: Oreotragus oreotragus; assembly: GCA_006410675.1. Classification (NCBI taxonomy): domain Eukaryota; kingdom Metazoa; phylum Chordata; class Mammalia; order Artiodactyla; family Bovidae; genus Oreotragus; species Oreotragus oreotragus. The sequence continues at coordinate 164,302 of SJYX01012494.1, read as the reverse complement.
AAAGTGGTGAAGAAATACCAAGATCTGTTTATGCAGCTTTCCGAGCTCTAGATTCCTTGTCTCTGATACTAAGGATGTGTTCTCCCCTCCTAGTAAGGGGAAGGTAACTTCACATTTTCAGGGCTTCCCTGGTGGCTCAGAGGTTAAAGCGTCTTCCTCTAATGTGGGAGACCTGACTTTGATCCCTGAGTCGGGAAGATCCCCTGGAGAAGGAAATGGCCACCCACTCCAGTATTCTTGCCTGGAGAATCCCATGGACGGAGGAGCCTGGTGGGCTACAGTCCATGGGGTTGCAAAGAGTTGGACATGACTAAGCAACTTAACTAACTTAACTAACTTCAGGAAGACAAAGGAAGGTCAGAGTATCTTTCTTGTATTGTGTGTTTCTCAAATACACAACTCAAAATAATCAATATTCCAAAATGATATATTTGGGGTGACATATTCTGAACACCTACATCTAAAATTCAGATAGAGCCTTTGAGCTAACAACATATAGGATACTAGAGTACATTTATTATCCATATGTGAATCAGTCTTTCAGTGATTCACAGATTGAATTTTAGGTCCTAAATGTGAGCTCTTACTAGGGTTGTGTTTTGAGTTAATGTTCTTCAATGAATATAAAGTTATAAAAAATAAATTTTAGATATCTATACAGTACTCATGCCTATAGTTAACAGTTGGTGTTGCACAGTAAAAAATTTGTTGAGGGTAAATTTTAATT
>SJYX01012494.1:137756-150462 GCA_006410675.1 Oreotragus oreotragus | reverse complement strand
TTTCTCAGGAGGCAGGTCAGGTGGTCTGGTTATCCCATCTCTTTCAGAATTTTCCACAGTTTATTGTGATCCACACAGTCAAGGCTTTGTCATAGTCAATAAAGGAGAAATAGGTGTTTTTCTGGAAGTCTTTTAGTTTTTCAATAATCCAGCGGATGTTATCAATTTGATCTCTGGTTCCTCTGCCTTTTCTAAAACCAGCTTGAACATCTGGAAGTTCACGGTTCACATATTGCTGAAGCCTGATTTGGAGAATTTTGAGCATTACTTTGCTAGTGTGTGAGAGGAGTGCAATTGTGTGGTAGTTTGAGCATTCTTTGGCATTGCTTTTCTTTGGGATTGGAATGAAAACTGACCTCTTCCGTTCCTCTATAGGAAAAATATAAAATATGACAGTAGTAGATACATACTACTTAGAAAATCTAATGCAAAACTAAGATAGTCATCAAGTATAAAAATGTAAGAAATATTGAAACCCACACGTAAAAATAGCAGCTGACAGTTTAGCAAAATCCAAAACTGTTTCCTTCAAAGATAGAGGAAAAGATTGCTGAACAGTCAGTTAAATCTGAGGATTAGGATTGAATTTCAGTGAGATGAGATCAGAATATACCCATGCTACCTCTCTACAGCCCTATCTACACTTGCCTAAACTACATCTCTGTCATCTACAGACTTGCCTAAACTTCTCCAACAAGATTAAATATATCAACCCTATTGTTTTTGTTATTTACTAAATACTTTCATGATCTCATTGTGTATAAAGTGACAGGTCCAGAAGGAATAACGAAAAAACAAAATAGGCCATTATTATGAAGTATTGTCACAAGAAAGACACTCCATAGGATAGTCACAAAGACATCTTTATTGATCATCTTAATCAAAGTAAATAATCACTGAATGTCATCAGAATTTTGTCCTTAAGCAGATTCCATGTTATATTAGCAAACTATGTGTGTACGTATTTATATCTATTTGTATATAAAAGCATTGAGGCTTCCCTTATGGCTCAGATAGTAAAGAGCCTGCCTGCAATTCAGGAGACCCATGTTTGATCCCTGGGTTGGGAACATCCCCTGGAAAAGGAAATGGCTACTCACTCCAGTATTCTTACCTGGAGAATTCCATGGACAGAGGAGTCTGGAAGTCTATAGTTCATGGGATTGCAAAGAGTTATACATGACTCAGATATTGACAACAACATAACACCTATGAAAATGTTAGTCACTCAATTTTATCCACCTCTTTGCAACCCATAGACTGTAACCTGCCAGGCTCTTCTGTCCGTGGAATTCTCCAGGCAAGAACATTGGAGTGGGTAGCCATTCCCTTCTCCAAGGGATCTTCCAGACCCAAGGATTGAACCCAGGTCTGAGCCACCAGGGGAGCTCTCATATATATATATTAATTATGCATTTATGACTGGTATAAGTATATGTACATTCACACACATAATCTTATAAGAGGCATATTATCAGCACTAATTTCCACACTTCTATATTACTGTTTTATTAGTTTTCATTCTATTGCAAAATGTGTTAACATATATAGAGAATATAAGAAAATTAACAATCACTCAGAGATTCTACTAGCTGTAGTTTTTCATAAGTGGTATAGTATTGTAAATATATAGATCCTTTCTGCCTGAAGTATACCAAAGATGGATTGAAATAGATAGAATTGACATTAACATTTTAAGTCCTGTAGCTTATGTCAAATTTTTTCTCAGAATTGTATTTCTATTCTTGGTCAAAATGCCTATGTGAATCTAAATTTCAGATTTATTTTTGCTTTTAATTTAGAATCTATTTTATATTGTTATAGTTTTAAAATTTCTAAATATTATAGGCAAGAATATGAAATCCATAAAGTCATATTTTTTATCTCTGTAATACATATATCCAAACATCATTGATAGAGGTCATTAATACCATGATTTGTTTAAGCAGTGATATTTAATAAAAATTTTCAGCTTGTATCTTTTGATGATAATATTAAAGTAAATTGTTAATCAAATTTAGTATATACAAAATTAAGACTAATAATATGTAGATTCAGATATTGCTTATAAATAGTAGTAATTTGATCTCTTAGGGAATTAAATTTGAACCAAAGACCACAGTTAACATATTGTATGATGAAATTAAGAATGAAATTCCAGCCTATTAATCATGCAGAAGATTGTAGTTATGTCCTTCTATGTTCCTGAAAGTGTCAAATTATACTGTTAACTCCTCTTTTACTGAAATCTAAGATATTATACCAGTTATGGGAATATCAGACCACCTGACCTGCCTCTTGAGAAACCTATATGCAGGTCAAGAAGCAACAGTTAGAACTGGACATGGAACAACAGACTGATTCCAGATAGGAAAAGGAGTACGTCAAGGCTGTATATTGTCACCCTCCTTATTTAACTTATATGCAAAGTACATCATGAGAAACGCTAGGCTGGAAGAAGCACAAGCTGAAATCAAGATTGCTGGGAGAAATATCAATAACCTCAGATATGCAGATGCTGCTGCTGCTGCTGCTAAGTCACTTCAGTCGTGTCCAACTCTGTGCGACCCCATAGACAGCAGTCCACCAGACTCCCCTGTCCCTGGAATTCTCCAGGAAAGAACACTGGAGTGGGTTGCGATTTCCTTCTCCAATATATGAAAGTGAAAAATGAAAGTGAAGTCGCTCAGTCGTGTCTGACTCTTAGCGACCCCATGGCCTGCACCTACTAGGCTCCTCCATCCATGGGATTTTCTAGGCAAGAGTACTGGAGTGGGTTGCCATTGCCTTCTCTGGATATGCAGATGACACCACCCTTATGGCAGACAGTGAAGAAGAACTAAAAAGCCTCTTGATGAAAGTGAAAGAGGAGAGTGAAAAAGTTGGCTTAAAGCTCAACATTCAGAAAACGAAGATCATGGCATCTGGTCCCATCACTTCATGGGAAATAGATGGGGAAACAGTAGAAACAGTGTCAGACTTTATTTGTTTGGGCTCCAAAATCACTGCAGATGGTGATTGCAACCATGAAATTAAAGAACGCTTACTCCTTGGAAGGAAAGTTATGACCAACCTAGATAACATATTGAAAAGCAGAGGCATTACTTTACCAACAATCGTCCATCTAGTCAAGGCTATGGTTTTTCCAGTGGTCATATATAGAGGTGAGAGTTGGACTGTGAATAAAGCTGAGCACCGAAGAATTGAAAGTTTTGAACTGTGGTGTTGGAGAAGACTCGAGAGTCCCTTGAACTGCAAGGAGATCCAGCCAGTCCATTCTAAAGGAGATCAGTCCTGGATGTTCTTTGGAAGGAGTGATGCTGAAGCTGAAACTCTAGTACTTTGCCCTTCTCATGTGAAGAGTTGATTCTTTGGAAAAGACTGTGATGCTGGGAGGCATTGGGGGCAGGAGGAGAAGGGGACGACCAAGGATGAGATGGCTGGATGATATCGATGAACTTGATGGACGTGAGTTTGAGTGAACTCAGTGANTGAAGAGTTGATTCTTTGGAAAAGACTGTGATGCTGGGAGGCATTGGGGGCAGGAGGAGAAGGGGACGACCAAGGATGAGATGGCTGGATGATATCGATGAACTTGATGGACGTGAGTTTGAGTGAACTCAGTGAGTTGGCGATGGACAGGGAAGCCTGGCGTGCTGCGATTCATGGGGTTGCAAAGAGTCGGACACAACTGAGTGAGTGAACTGAACTGAAAAAACAGAAACAATATTTAATATTATAAATACTTAGAAAAAGATTTTGTGTCTATAACAATAAAACAGTTTGAACAATTTCATTTTTTAAACTATTGAAATAGTTATGTGTATAAATTCTCTGGTGCTACACAGTACAGTGTTTCACATACTGTGGTTGTATTAAGAACAGAAGAGGGATATTCTTTAGTAGGACACTGAATAGTTGCATGTCCAGAGAAGCAAGGTAATTTCTATTGAGACTTTGAATAAAAAAGAAAATGCTTAAAAAGTGTCTACAAACATAGATAATTTTAGCAAAAATTTAATATTTCATATATAAGAGAGATACTTCAGACATGGTATTGATATAATGCCAGGAGAATGAACTGACCTGCCCAATAACCACAGTTTCATTCTGACAAGCTAGGGAGATATTTAAAGACCGAATTGAGATTGAGAAAGGAATCCAGGAGTTCCTTTATTTCAGAATGCTATATATAATGTGGAATCTAGAGAAGTTTCTGTAAGAAATTTGAAACAAAAATGTTTCAAGAGCTTTGTTTAAGAAAAGGAGAAAAGCAAATGAGGTCTCAGGTAAAATAAATGAATTTTGTATGATATAGGTGCCCAGAAATCTTAGCATTAATGTATTATTTTACCTATTAAATATTTTTTCCAAATAAGTTACTAATATAAATATTTGTCAAAAGATGGTGATTTTTTCAGTTACTCTAAGATTTTTAAGCTGTAGGTTAAGATGGTTGTGATGATAAATAGAACATATAATCTAGGAATGTACAGGAAACCATTTATTTGAGAGGTACATAAAAATTATTCATCAACCATGAAAATATACATATATACGTATGTTCTTTAGTGGTGGAAGGGTATAACATAAACAAACAAATGGAAAAGTGTCAATGTATTTTGCATTGTTGCATAACAAATAATCAAAAAGCTCGTGGCTTGAAAGAGCATACATGTATTATTTAAATTTCATAGATCAATAGTCTGAGCATGCTCAGCTGGACCCTGTACTTAGGATCTACAATTTTGCAGTTAGGGGCTGTCCAAGGCTCAGGTCTCATATGAGGCTGGGATTTCCTTCCAAGCTTAATCATGCATATGCTACATCCTCATATTCACAGGTTTCCCCAACATCAAGGAGAGAGTGTATACAGAATGGAAATAGCAGGAGATGAGAATTGCAGGGGGACAATCTTATAATTCTACCTACCACAGTCAGAAACTGTAGGGCATCTGAGATTTCACCCTGGTTGTAAACTAACTGCTTAAACTGTGACCATTTTGTGATGTTGGGAGATGACACAAGATCCTTAAGACAGAGATAAGAGATGTTATTACTCACAAACTAGAAATGGCTGCACTTTATGATTCTTTTGTTCTCCTTCACTCCCAAAACTATTCAGGATTATGTGAGGTGTTGAATGTAGATGCTGTACACGCAGTGGGTTTGCATCATAGCTGAAGAATCTCTCATAGAAAGGCTATGAATACTCATACCTAACTGTTGCCCACTAGGAAAGCATTATCTTCTCTGCCCTGGTCAGGAAACAAACCAATCTTCTGCCCTACAGGCTATTTGCTATATAATCAGTCATCTTTTGGAAAAAAATGGAACTAAAATTGGCAATGTCCCTTACTATAAAGATATTTAGAAATGTAAGAGACCCATAGGAAATTCTTTCCCAATAGCAAGCTGCTTATCTATATACAAAAAGAATATCTACATTTATCTAGAATTCGTTTTTAGGTTAAAAATCATAACAAAATTATTTGCTTACATTAAAAAAATAATGTTGTTTTTCATTCTTTCCCATACATTAAAATATTCCCTAAGATAAAAGAAAGTACTGTATGAAAAACAACAAACTATCCACAATTTTATATTTATTCTGTACTAGTTCAGTTTACTTCAGTCACTCAATCGTGTCCAACTCTTTGTGACCACATGAATCACAGCACGCCAGGCCTCCCTGTCCATCACCATCTCCCAAAGTTCACTCAAACTCACCTCCATTGAGTCAGTGATGCCATTCAGCCATCTCATCCTTGGTCGTCCCCTTTTCCTCCTGCCCCCTTTATGCTGATTGTAGTTTAGAATGATTATACTTATGATCAATTATTATATCTACTAAGCAATGAAGCTAGTATTCAAATCAAGATTTGTTGAATTATAAAATTGGTGCTCTTTTTTTGTTTTCCCACTTCTACTCTGAAAACACCATAGCTTTACACTGTATGACACCAAGAAAACATACAGAAGGTTAATTAAAAAAAAAAAAAGAAGCCACCCATGATATTTCTTAACAAATTTTGCCTTGCTGGTGGAAAGTAAGTAAATTTTAAAAGCTTAAAAATAAAATCATATGAATTTCTAGCAGTTCTTTTTAAAAATACATCTTTTTCCAGTCACAGAATATTTGTAAAAACAATAAACTTTATTTTTTAGGTCAGTTTTAGGATAACAGCAAAGTACACTGAAAGTGAAGAGATTTTCCATATATCTCCGGCCCCCATATATAAATAGCCTCACTCATTATCAACATTCCCCACCAGAGTGGTACATTTGCTACAATTGATGAGTTTTCATTGACACATCATTTTCATCCAAAATTCAAAGCTTTCTTTAGCATTCACTCTCATCAAAAAAGCAAGAGAGTTCCAGAAAAACATCTATTTCTGCTTTATTGACTATGCCAACGCCTTTGACTGTGTGGATCACACTAAACTGTGGAAAATTCGGAAAGAGATGTGAATAGCAGACCACCTGACCTGCCTCTTGAGAAACCTATATGCAAGTCAGGAAGCAACAGTTAGAACTGGACATGGAACAACAGACTGGTTCCAAATAGGAAAAGGAGTATATCAAGGCTGTATATTGTCACCCTGCTTATTTAACTTCTATGCGGAGTGAATCATGAGGAACGCTGGGCTGAAAGAAGCACAAGCTGGAATCAAGATTGCCAGGAGAAATATCAATAACCTCAGATATGCAGATAACACCACCCTTATGGCAGAAAGTGAAGAGGAACTAAAAAGCCTCTTGATGAATGTGAGAGAAGAGAGTGAAAAAGTTGGCTTAAAGCTCAACATTCAGAAAACGAAGATCATGGCATCTGGTCCCATCGGTTCATGGGAAATAGATGGGGAAACAGTAGAAACAGTGTCAGACTTTATTTGTTTGGGCTCCAAAATCACTGCAGATGGTGATTGCAGCCATGAAATTAAAAGACGCTTACTCCTTGGAAGGAAAGTTATGACCAACCTAGATAGCATATTAAAAAGCAGTGATATTACATTGTCAACAATGGTCCATCTAGTCAAGGCTGTGGTTTTTCTAGTGGTCATGTATGGATGTGAGAGTTGGACTGTGAAGAAAGCTGAGTGCCGAAGAATCAATGCTTTTGAACTGTGGTGTTGGAGAAGACTCGAGAGTCCCTTGAACTGCAAGGAGATCCAACCAGTCCATTCTAAAGCAGATCAGTCCTGGGTGTTCATTGGAAGGAATGATGCTAAAGCTGAAACTCCAGTACTTTGGCCACCTCATGCAAAGAGTTGACTCTTTGGAAAAGACTGTGATGCTGGGAGGGATTGGGGGCAAGAGGAGAAGGGCACGACAGAGGATGAGATGGCTGGATGGCATCACCGACTTGATGGACATGCATTTGAGTGAACTCCAGGAGTTGGTGATGGACAGGGAGGCCTGGTGTGCTGTGATTCATGGAGTCTTTGCAAAGAGTCAGACACGATGGTGCGAATGAACTGAACTGAACTTGGTATTGGACATTCGGTAATTTGGATAAATGTGTAATGACTTGAATCCATCATTATAGCTTTGTGCAGAATACTTTCACTGCCAACCACTGATATTTTTATTTATCTGAAGTTTCTTTCCTTCCAAAATGTTATATATTATAATAATACATTATGTAATATTTTCCTATTGGCTTCTTTGACTTAGCAATACGCACTAATGGTTCCTTTATCTAGTAACATAACTTGGTAGCTTGTGTCTTTTCAGAGGAGAATGCTATTTATATTAATAGCTACATTGTAGTTTATGTATGCGGAGAAGGCAATGGCACCCCACTCCAGTACTCTTTGCCTGGAAAATCCCGTGGACGAAGGAGCCTGGTAGGCTGTAGTCCCTGGGGTCGTGAACAGTGGGTCACAATATCTAGTAACATAACTTGGTAGCTTGTGTCTTTTCAGAGGAGAATGCTATTTATATTAATAGCTACATTGTAGTTTATGTATGCGGAGAAGGCAATGGCACCCCACTCCAGTACTCTTTGCCTGGAAAATCCCGTGGACGAAGGAGCCTGGTAGGCTGTAGTCCCTGGGGTCGTGAACAGTGGGTCACAACTGAGCGACTTCACTTTCACTTTCATGCATTGGAGAAGGAAATGGCAACCCACTCTAGTGTTCTTGCCTGGAGCAGTTTATGTATGTATTTACCTACTGAAAGACTTCTTGGTTGCTTCCAAATTTTCACAATTATAACTAAAGTGTCTATAAATATTCCTGTGTAGGTTATTCTGTGAAAGTGAATTTTCAGTTCATCTGGGTAAATAGCAAGGAATGAAGTTGCTGGATCATATGGTAAGAGTATTTTTGGTTTTGTAAGAAACTGCCAAGATGTCTTCCAAAGTGACTATACCATTTCCTTTCCCATCCAGCAATAAATGAAAGTTCCTGCTGTCCCACATGCTCATCACAGATTTTTAAAAAGTAAACACACACACATACACACACCCATGTGCTCATATCAGAGCAACCTCTTGGTCTTTCCTCAGATGATGCATTTCACCAAATGGTTGAGTAAGAAAATTGGTTAAAAATAAATATGTCAATATATAAGTTACTGTTTTTTCATTATTTTTATTTTAGAATCATAGAACAGAGAGCTAAGTTCTACTGTAAATTTCAAGACATTCTTCCATACATAAAATAATGTGTGTTTAGTCAAAATGTAATTTAACTTTTATTTTAAAATTAATAATTATTACTAATATACTATTCTCAAAATATACATTGAAAATAATCTATTTACCAAACAGTTCCACACATCATCCCCAGAATAATTAGAAAATATTACATTTAGAGCACTTTTAATGTACAGTTTCTTTCAAGAATAAGAGTCTAATTAGTCACTTGATTGGTTCATAACTATGTATTAAGCATAACCTATGCTGTGCTTTCTAATCTTGAATGATAGACAGGAGCACTGCTCAGAAATCCTTTTTAGTGACCCACTTCTTAAAATATGTTAGTCACATAAAAGCCTTTTCTACTTTATTATTTTAAAAAATATTCTATATTAATTTGATGATCTGAATGTTAATCTGATTACTTTTTTACTTGACTAATGTTAATATTTGTTAAATGTATCATGATGACATAAAATTATGGTACCAATTTGACATAAACTTATTGACCATAATAAAGCCTGTGGGCATGCTAAATTGCTTCAGTTATGTTCGATTCTGGAGACCCAATGAACCATAGCCTGCCAGACTTCTCTGTCCATGGGATTCTCCAGTCAAGAGTCTTTTAACCTCATAGCTACAGTCATCATCTGCAGTGGTTTTGGAGCACAAGAAAACAAAGTCTGTCAGTGTTTTCATTGTCTCCCCATCTATTTGCCACAAAGTGATGGGACCAGATGTCATGATCTGAGTTTTTTGAATGTTGAGTTTTAGGCCAGCTTTTCCCCTCTCCACTTTCACTTTCATCAAGAGGATCTTTAGTTCCTCTTTACTTTCTGCCATTAATAAAATAAAATATAATGGAATCAGAAAAGAAATAGAGAGTGATTGGCTACATTTGTCACATAGCAAGCTACAAAAATTCTAATAAATTTAATAAAGGATAACTATCACTTTATCTAACTTGATTTAAAAACATATATCCATTATATATACTAACCATCATTTTTCATTTTTACTTGACAAATAACTAATAAATAAAAGTATCTATGTTTCCTTTATCTCATATAATTTGTATTAATAGTTGGTTTCTTAGTAAAAAAATAAATATCTTATTTTTTATTTAGACCATATGAATCTATATTTATTTGCACTCTCTTGATAAATGGCCAAGACATTTCTTTCAATGAAGATATCCTGAACAGAATCCCATATCATCTTTCTTCTATCACCAAAAACCATGACATTTCAGCATTGATTTCTAGTTTCAGATTTCTTGAAGTACAACTAAATAGTCAAGATATTTATGAATCAATCTTAAGACAGAAATCCTAAAGGAATTTTAATTTCACCTCTTTTTTTATCTTCTAATGTTCTTGTATATTCACTTTATCAAGTTAAATTTATTGAATGTTTTCAAAGTTTTCAATTTTTTTTCATAGAAATAAGAACTCTTTTAATTTTACATTTATGTGACAATGCATTTGTCCTTTGTCTGGCTAAATTACAAACTTTGTGAGGATAAATAAAATGAGAGCTTGGTTTGGTGCTGTAAATCCAGTGACTGGTACAAAGTCTATCATCTAATTAATTAAAAATATATTTATTGAATAAATAAGTATATATATGGCACAGAATTATATTGGCATAAACTCACCAAACTGTTTCTTTAGAGGAAGAAAAAATAATTTGGATTAATAGAATAAGCATGAATTTGGAGGGAATCATGAAGTCAAATAATTCAGGGATTAAGGGTGAGGGTCTACAGTGTCACTGATTATATTTGAATCAGACACATCCACTTACTAGCCTTGGTATCTTTGGCAAGTTTCCTAAACCCTCTAATCCCAGTTTTTTAAACTATAAAGATAGCAATATTAAACAAGACATTAATATATCATAGCATTAAATGAATTAATTTATTTGAAGTACTAAATCTTGTCTAATGCATAATAAGTACTCAAAAAAGGTTTGGTATATCTATTTTAATATCAACTTTTGGTTTAACATTTTATAAGTTGATTTTAAATCATATTTTTAAATTCATGAATTAATTTTATAATTTTAAAAGCAATATTTACTTTGATAGACTGCAAGTAAATATTGTTAAAAATTGGACACACTGCTACTGAATCATTTTAGATATTAATATGTTGAATAAAATGATTTTCAAATGTTCTACTCTATGGACAGCTGTCTTTATGTCAATTGATATATGTGCTATATTGGTGCATTTTTAAAAGAAGTTTAATGCATACACACAGAAAATTGCAATGCTAGATACAGACGTTCATTTCTTGACCATATTAGGTACACCTGTTAATCTTTCATCATATTTCTCAATACTAGTTGCAGTTTTGAAGATAAGCTGTTTTGAAGAATGAGAAGTTAAATGTAGATAAACATAAATCCTACAAAATCTTATATAATCCTAAAGTAATTGGGAAAGGCACCGAATTTTTATTTTTATGGGTTGCACTGACTTTTTAAATCCATTTATTCAAATTTTCCAAAGGGCAGCATTTTGCAATGTAAAAATATAATTTAGAAGTAAGCAAGAAGAAATGGACATGTAACATTCATAATAAAAACTAAACTTAAATCTTAGAGTATATAGTTTTACTGTCATTGGAAGCAAAGCTGAATGTAACAGTCTTTAATAGAATATATTTTACCAAGGTGGAATAGATGAATAGATTTTATATTTAATACTTCTTCCAATGTGAACAAGATTTATTTGCCAAGAATTATTTTCGTATTGAAAAAAAATCTTCATACTTATTACATATGTAAAATAGTGAAAGAACAGAAGATGCTAGCTTGACAGAAAGTACTACAGTTGCTGTATGGCTAAAGTATTGCCTTATGAAATCCTGATTAACTTAGGTCAGGTTGGAGAGGTGGAAAAAAGACATACCAATACGTTATTTGTCTTTTCTCTTGGCCTGGATCTTCTTTTTGTACAGCTCTCCAAAGAGAATCTGCCCCTTGCAACTGTCACAGTTGTGTTCCTCCTGTTTTTGTTCGATTGCTAAATCATGTTCAACTCTTTGCAACCCCATGGATGGCAGCACGTCAGACTTCCTTGTCCTTTACATTTCTAGGAATGCCAAGGAGTTCTCCATCCAAAAATACAAACAAAATGACTTCCCAAGCAAACCTGTTGGGTATACTTCTGCAACTGGAGCTAAAAGAGAGAAGGAGGTGCAAAAATACATAGACTCTAAACAGATATCCCTCATTAAAACTGTGCAGCAAGGGGATCCCCTCCACAATCCTCTGAACAGTTTAAACTTGCAGTATGCAAAGTCATCTGGCCATTGCACGTTTTCTACATGACAGGCATGTGACAAGGGGACATCCAGCATTACCTGGAAACTCACAGACTTCCTCAAGAAGTGTACATGTTTAAGAAGGGATACTTGTCTCTTGCTTCTTCTTTACTTTGGCTACCAACACACTGGAGATCCGTCAGGAAGCTCAATAGAGGAAGAAAAGACATCCACATTCCATTTCTCAAAATTTCTTTAGGGCAATGACATTAATAGTAATAAAGGAGGGAGAGCTTTTAATAAAAAATGAGATTGAAGTTTTAATTTTCTTAAATGCTTGATAGTGGCTTGAAATCATGAAATCTGCTGTACAAGACAATATGAAAAGCAGCGACAGGACATTTGATAGATATTTCTAGCTAGTGATTGAGAAATGATTTATGTAGGTGTATAGCACACAACCTCAAACTCTCCTATATAATGATTGCATGTGATTTGTATTAAAACATATATTACACCTAATTGATGCACACTACATGATATCTATCTGATTATTAATATTTGACTCTGATTCTGTACATTTCTTCACCCTGAAACTATGGTAACATGATTTTTTTTCCTTTGATTACCGTAACTTTATTATTATTACTTTTTTAACTTTATTTTACTTTACTGTATTGGTTGTATTGGTTTTGGCATACATTGACATGAATCCGTCATGGATGTACATAAACTTCCAAACATGAAACCCCCCCCCCACCTCCCACCCCACATCATCCCTCCGGAT
>SJYX01012494.1:112614-124146 GCA_006410675.1 Oreotragus oreotragus | reverse complement strand
GGAAAAAAAAAAAAAAAAAACTATTGAAGAGAATTTTGTCTGTTTCTTCTTCAAGATTATTTGCTTTTTAAATAGTAACTCCTTGAATTTTTTGAAATCTGTTTTATTAAATATTTTGGCCTGTCATTTGGCAGGTTGTGTGTGTGAGTTTTAAAGAGTCATTTAGTTACATTAATAGTTATATTACTACTTTACTTTTCTGCTTAGTCTTTCAGCTTTGGTAAGAAACATACTTTGAAAACAGAAGTTTCATGTAAGTTTCTCATTTATTTCCAAATACTGTATATCGTCTTGTATTTATTTTAAAGCTCTCTGTGATTCATATGAAATTCATTTTTATTTTGGATATTATTTATTTGTGCCTTTCTTTTCTTCTAGTCTATGTTTAGTCTTTGCATAGATAAGCTGTCATTATGTACTTTCTCTAACTAGTATTATTATGATTATTATTGTTTTCATTTTTATTATTTTCTTTTAAAATTATTTTTTATCACTGTCCCTATGATCCTTCAAACTAACTCAAATTAAAATGCTTTGAGCTCTGAGAAATTTTCAACATGTTTTTTTTCCCTAGTATTTGAATTTTATCTTATTTTTATACCCTTTGAAATAGACTTTTCCGACAGTTTGTACAGTCACACTGAATTGCAGATTAAGAGTTATTGTGTCTTATACTTTGGAGATGCAATTTTATTTTTTCCAACTAATATTATTGCTTTTGCAATATAGTAACTAGTATAAGTTTCATTTTTATTGCAACTTTCTCTTGTTTCTTCCCTGGGTGCATGTGAGATTTTTTTTCCTTGCAGTTCAGTTCAGTCATTCTGTCATATCTGACTTTTTGCAACATCATGGACTACACCAGGCTTCCCTGTCTATCACCAACTCTGGGAGCTTGCTCCAGCTCATGTCCATCAGTCGGTGATGCCATCCAACCATCTCATCCTCTGTCATCCCCTTCTCCTGTCTTCAGTCTTTCCCAGCATCAGGGTCTTTTCCAATGAGTCAGTTCTTCGCATCAGTTGAAAAAATATTGGAGCTTGAGCTTTAGCATCTGTCCTTCCAATGAATATTCAGGACTGATTTCCTTTAGGATGGACTGGTTGAATTTCCTTGCTGTCCAAGGGACTCTCAAGAGTCTTCAAGAACATAGTTCAAAAGCATCAGTTCTTCCATGCTCAGCTTTCTTTATAGTCCAACTCTCAATCCATAGATGACTACTGGAAAAACCATAGCTTTGACTAGATAGACCTATGTTGGCAAACTAATGTCTCTGCTTTCTAACATGCTATCTAGGTTGGTCACAGCTTTTCTTCCAAGGACCAAGCATCTTTTAATTTCATGGCTGCAGTCACCATCTGCAGTGATTTTAGAGCCCAGGAAAATAAAGTCTGTCACTGTTTCAACTGTTTCCCCATCTATTTGCCATGAAGTGATGGAACCGGATGCGATGATCTTCATTTTTTGAATGTTGTGTTTTAAGCCAGCTTTTTCACTCTCCTCTTTCACTTTCATCATGAGGCTCTTTAGTTCTTTGCTTTCTCCCATAAGAGCGGTATCATTTGTGTATCTGAGGTTATTGGTATTTCTCCCAGCAATCTTGATTACAGCTCTTTTGCATTAGTTTTCTATAATTTTGTAATGTTATAGTGAGATGCTATTTATTTTTATTTATACTCTATGATTGCAATATAGTATTCTGTTTGCTTTAATGCTATCTTAAGTATTAATTTCAAGGTTCTGGCCTGGGGCCAGTCCATGCAGTTGAGCAGTTTATTTAATCTATACCTTTAACCCCCTCAGTTACTGGAGTGTCATACTCTGGTCAGGATACACTGTTGTAATCACCAGAAAGGTCAAGTACGGGACAACAGGAGACAGGCCCTATGCCCCAGGGACCAATAAACTTATTTAAATTAGCCAATTCTAAGAGTTCTTACCCTGTTTTGATCCTTCCTGCTTTTAGAAACCACAAGGAAAGGTTGTCCACAGTTTCTCTCCCTCTGCTTTGTAGTCAATCCCAGTGCTTTCTCTAACTGGGCCCATTTATGTCCTCTGTTCTCCATAGGAAACTCTGAGCAACAAAACTGTAAAACTTGTTCCAGTTTCCGTTTTTGATTTGTGTCCGACCTACCAAGGTATTGTGGTTAAAACAGTGCTCACATAATGATATTGGTAATTGTTATATTGAAGAAATAACTCCAGAAAGAATGAAGGGATGGAGCCAAAGCAAAAACAATACCCAGCTGTGGATGTGACTGGTGATAGAAGCAAGGTCCCATGCTGTATAAAGCAATATTGCATAGGAACCTGGAATGTCAGGTCCATGAATCAAGGCAAATTGGAAGTGGTCAAACAGGAGATGGCAAAAGTGAACGTTGACATTCTAGCAATCAATGAACTAAAATAGACTGGAATGGGTGAATTTATATCAGATGACCAATATATCTACTATTATGGAAAAGAATCCCTTAGAAGAAATGGAGTAGCCATCATGGTCAACAAAAGAGTCTGAAATGCAGTACTTGGATGCAATCTCAAAAATGACAGAATGATCTCTGTTCATTTCCAAGGCAAAACATTCATTATTACAGTGATCCAGGCCTATGCCCAAACCAGTAATGCTGAAGAAGCTGAAGTTGAACAGTTCTATGAAGACTTACAAGACCTTTTAGACGAACACCCAAAAAAGATGTCCTTTTCATTATAGGGGACTGTAATGCAAAAGTAGGAAGTCAAGAAACACCTAGGGTAACAGGCAAATTTGGCCTTGGAATACAGAATGAAGCAGGGCAAAGGCTAACAGAGTTTTGATAAAAGAATTCTCTGGTCATAGCAAACACCCTCTTCTAACAACACAAGAGAAGACTCTACACATGGACATAACCAGATGGTCAACACCAAAATCAGATTGATTATATTCTCTGCAGCCAAAGATGGAGAAGCTCTATACAGTCAGCAAAAACAAAACCAGGAGCTGACTGTGGCTCAGATCATGAACTCCTTATTGCCAAATTCAGACTTAAATTGAAGAAAGTAGGGAAAACCACTAGACCATTCAGGTATGCCCTAAATCAAATCCCTTATGATTATACAGTGGAACTGGGAAATAGAATTAAGGGACTAGATCTGATAGACAGAGTGCCTAATGAACTATGGACCGAGATTCATGACATTGTACAGGAGACAGGGATCAAATCCATCCCCACAGAAAAGAAATGCACAAAAGCAAAATGGCTGTCTGGGGAGGCCTTACAAATAGCTGTGAAAAGAAGAGAAGTGAAAAGCAAAAGAGAAAAGGAAAGATATAAGCATCTGAATGCAGAGTTCCAAAGAATAACAAGAAGAAATAAGAAAGCCTTCTTCAGCAATCAGTGCAAAGAAACCTGTCTCTTATACACATCTAGATGTGTATAAGAGACAGCCACAGGACTGAAAAAGGTCAGTTTTCATTCCAAACCCAAAGAAAGGCAATGCCAAAGAATGCTCAAGCTACTGCACAATTGCACTCATCTCACACGCTAGTAAAATAATGCTCAAAATTCTCCAAGCCAGGCATCAGCAATACGTGAACCGTGAACTTCCTGATGTCCAAACTGGTTTTAGGAAAGGCAGAGAAACCAGAGATGAAATCGCCAACATCTGCCGGATCTTCAATAAAGCAAGAGAGTTCGAGAAAAACATTTCTGCTTTATTGACTATGCAAAAGCCTTTGACTGTGTGGATCACAATAAACTGTGGAAAATTCTGAAAGAGATGGGAATACCAGACCACCTGACCTGCCCCTTGAGAAACATGTATGCAAGTCAGGAAGCAACAGTTAGAACTGGACATGGAACAACAGACTGGTTCCAAATAGGAAAAGGAGTACATCAAGGTTGTATGTTGTTACCCTGCTTATTTAACTTATATGCAGAGTACATCATGAGAAACGCTGGGCTGGAAGAAGCACAAGCTGGAATCAAGATTGCTGGGAGAAATATTAATAACCTCAGATATACAGATGACACCACCATTATTGCAGAAAGTGAAGAGGAACTAAAAAGCCTCTTGATGAAAGTGAAAGAGGAGAGTGAAAAAGTTGGCTTAAAGCTCAACTTTCAGAAAACGAAGATCATGGCATCTGGTCCCATCACTTCGTGGGAAATAGATAGGGAAACAGTGGAAAGAATGGTTGACTTTATTTTGGGGGCTCCAAAATCACTGCAGATGGTGATTGCAGCTATGAAATTAAAAGAGGCTTACTCCATGGAAGCAAAGTTATGACCAACCTAGAGAGTGTATTCAAAAGCAGAGACCTTCCTTTGCCGACTAAGGTCCGTCTAGTCAAGGCTATTGTTTTTCCTGTGGTCATGTATGGATGTGAGAGTTCGACTGTGAAGAAAGCTGAGGGCTGAAGAATTGATGCATTTGAACTGTGGTGGTGTTGAAGACTCTTGAGAGTCCCTTGGACTGCAAGGACATCTAACCAGTCCATTGTAAAGGAGATCAGTCTTGGGTATTCATTAGAAGGACTGATGATAAAGCTGAAACTCCAATATTTGGCCACCTCATGCGAAGAGTTGACTCACTGGAAAAGACTCTGATGCTGGGAGGGATTGAGGGCAGGAGGAGAAGGGGATGACAGAGGATCAGATGGCTGGAAGGCATCATCTCTATGGACATGAGTTTGAGTGAACTATGGGAGTTGGTGCTGGACAGAGAGGCCTGATATGGTGTGATTCATGGGTTGCATAGAGTCAGACATGACTGAGCGATTGAACTGAACTGATATATCCTGAAATGTTCAAATTTAGAGAGAAAATTTCTGCTGTTTTCTCCTCCCAGTAGTCAATTAGGCCTTGGAAGTTCAAGTTTTTATTTTGTAGTCTTGGTTTCAACCTCCTGCATTGATAAACTTCATCTGACTTATTCATATTGTTCTAAATCTCCAATCCTCTTGGCTACTAAGAAGGCCAAACCCAACATTCATCCACATCCATGAACACCTCAACCATCAGCTTTTTCTTAGCTCTAGGATGTGCTTTGATTACTTGCAGTAATATGGTTGCTCTCAGCTAAGCATGTAAGAGAAGTTTGTTGTATTTTTAATTGCATCTTCTATATATTGGATATAAAGAAAGATTTCAGGTTACTCTTCTGCATAATTTCAGAAAGAAATATACCTCATCCACTATTTAAACCACTGAAATTTATCATCGGTTTGCAAACTCCCCTTGAACTGTTCTTGTCAATGTTGCTGTTGATTTCTATAAACATCTTCAAAGAAATGCTTCCAGCTTGTGGTTATTTCCTCTTTCCTCCTAGCTCATCATTTACTCCATCTCAATCTTGTTTCCCCTGTCTTCTCCAAAACATCCTTATTGAACTCTCCTGTCCAACCTCCTTGAGCTTTTCTACTAGCATTGCTTCTTGCTCTCCTCCTGGATTAAGGAAAGTTTTTTCTTCCTTTGTCCATTGTGCTGACTGTTTCTGTTGCTTGGAAAGCTTTATGTGCAATATTTCATGTGACTGAGTGATTTATTTACTCTTCAGTTCTTAGAGTTTCTGTCAGTTCCTTAGTACTCTCTACCTTAGTGTCCAATCCTAAGCCCTCACCTTCCTCTTCCCTCTTTCTCATCATCATACACTCCATTGTTATAATTTAAAATCTTAGTAAAAACTCCAGTTATATTTTACTATGGCTGTACAATTTTACTAATTTAGTAATCTGTTGGTAAATTTATTTAGAGACCTAAATATTAACTTGGGATGCTTGGTTTAATTATTCCCATTATTGGTAAGTAAATAAATGTGTCTGAAGACTAAATACTATGATCAAAATCTTCCACTTACAATAATGGAGCTGACGCAGCCAGGTTGATTTTTTTCAAGCCCACTATTTTTTTACCACGTCACCTTTCTTATGTGGGATTATACCTTAAACTTTAAAAGATTTACCTAGTGAGTAACTGCAATTGCCTACCAAGTGTCCTTCACCAAGCATTGGTGTGAATAATTGCAAATTCAATTTATTAAGATTACCATACAGTAAAGTAATTACCATACTCTGTGCTAATATTCTACTTTAATTTACCTGAAAAGGATGTTTCACATTAAATCACCTCTTGTTAAAAATTATAAATGAAATTATACCCAGTTAAATATCATGCTTTGAATGGTATCAATATTCAAGGGGATAATAGAAGTCATTGTTGCCATTGACACCAATTAATTCTTATTTAATACACACAGAGTTCTTGGCACTATACAAAATGCAGAAGAAAAAGTATGTAGTGAAGTCTTGAATACCATAAAATTTACTCCTTAAAACTAAATGCTATGAAGTGTTAAGTAGCATCATGAAAAGAAAGTGCCATGATTAATTTAGATCTAGAATTGAGAGAAGGCATACTATTTTGAAAAATGCAAATATTTTTCAAATAGCATTTTTTTCATAGTTCAAACAAATCTTGTGTCAAAATTTGTCATGGGATTATATATATTATGAATGTGAATAGTTAAACAGAGATATCTGAACCAGATAAAACATCACCTGTCAACTTTAATGTGCAATTGGTACATGAAAAATTTTACCTTAAGCTGAAAATCATCTATAATAACAATTATATAAAATAATAACTACAAACCCTGTGAGCCAGATCAAGATTTAAATTATTCTTTACCAATTACTCAATTCATTTTGCACGTTTGTAAAATAATATTCACAATAATACTTATTTCATATGGCTTCCCAGGTGGCCCTAGTGGCGAAGAACTTGCCTGCCAATGCAGGAGGCCTAAGAGAGGCATATTCGACCCCTGGGTGAGGAAGATCTCCTAGAGAAGGGGATAGCAACCCACTCTAGTATTCTTGCCTGGAGAATCCATGGACAGAGGAGCCTGGCGGACTATAGTCCATGGGGTCACACAAAGTCCGAAGTGACTTAGCATGCACATATGGATGTTAATCAGATTTAATTATGTATAAAATGGTATTTAGCCAACTGTGTGTGGTAATGAGTGACTGTAATCATTACTTATTGTCTTAATTGTCCAAAACTGTTCAAACTGATTTAAATGAGAAATTATATGTAAAAGAAGTGTATAATTTCTCATTAAAATCATTTTAAATGATCAGAAAGTGATTACAGGTCAATTTTTGTTATTGTTTGTTTGAATTTGTTATTTTTTACTTTCTAAGTCACTTTTTATTTGGGTGATATATTTATCTATCAGTTTTTTCTCATTAAGCAATCTAAGAAAAAGAGAAATGAATTGTTTTAGCTTCATTTATTATTATTGACACAATATGCTGCTGCTGCTAAGTCACTTCAGTTGTGTCCGACTCTGTGTGACCCCATAGACGGCAGCCCGCCAGGCTCCCCCATCCCTGGGATTCTCCAGGCAAGAATACTGGAGTGGGTTGCCATTTCCTTCTCCAATGCATGAAAGAGAAAAGTGAAAGTGAAGTCGCTCAGTCTGTCCGACTGTTAGCGACCCCATGGACTGCAGCCCACCAGGCTCCTCCGTCCATGGGATTTTCCAGGCAAGAGTACTGGGGTGGGGTGCCATTGCCTTCCCTGTTGACACAATATACCTATTTCTAATTCATTGCTTTTAATTTTTGATACTGGCTGCTCATATTTTTCCATATTTAAAATAAATAAATTTATATTAAAAATAAAATAAAATCTCCTGTCCTATGTAAGAAAAAATAAACTGTAGCAGATTTTATTTTTCAAATGTAACTGCATCATTGTATTTTATTCCTTCTTACAGTGTGATATTGACACTGCTTTGCTGAGAACTGAGATCTAATCTCCTTCCCAGCTGGGCTTGGTGAATTGTTTCTATTGAGTAGGATGTGATGGAAGGTCAGGCCTTGAAAGCAAAGTGAGCTTTCAGCTGACTCGCTTTCAAGTCAAGAAATATCCCCGTTATAAGTAAACTTTAGTAACAGGGAGAGACCACATGTAGGGGTAGGTGTTCTTCCCAACCAATCAGCTAGAATCAAGATCAACTTCTGGACATGTGAGTGAGCTAAACTTCACCTGACTTCAGCTTCCAGCCTTTCATGTATAAAATAAAAAGTATGAGGCATAGAAAAGTCATCCCTACTATGCCCTGCGTGAATTCCTGACCTTTAGAAGCAACTAGTATATTACTTTTTGACATTTGTGGTAATTCATTATGCATTAGTAACTGGAATAAATGGCTTATAAAATTATTTGAATTTTTTTCTGTTCAATTGTATTTACAATGTCTTGTTTTGGTTATGCGATTTTTGTTTGCTAGTTGTTTGTTTCTATTTATGTGCATGTATGTATTTACTCTCTTTCATGGGGTACTTCAAGTTTTTTATTTTTCTGTAGACTCACTTCACAGTTTTGGAATACATTTAGACCCCCATTTTTGATTAATCAAATTCAGACATTACTCATAGAAATCCTAACTGAAAAGATGAAATATGCATATTCTCTTGGTAGTTATTATTCATACTCTACTCTCAATCTTGGTTATTTATATTATTATAAATCTTAAATATTCTGATAGTTCTCTTTATTATTTTCAATAAAACTCTAAAATTAAAATTTATCTATTTACATACTTTATATGCATTTAAGACAGTTTCTGTATTATACAAAGATGACAATGAACTTACTGTTCCTTATAGAATTGAATTGTTTTATATTCTAATGCTTCGACCAAAAATATTGAAATAAGACACAATTATAAGTCTCTGAAGAATTTAGATTTCTGACTCTTTTTCTAGTGTCTGACTCTTTGTGACCCCATGGACTATAGCCACCAGACTGCTCTATCCATGGAATTCTCTAGGCAAAAATACTGGAGAGGGTTGCCATTTCCTTCTCTAGGGGATCTTCCTGACCCAGGGATTGAATCAAGGTCTCCCTCATTGTAAGCAGAATTTTTTACCAACTGAGCCATGAGGGAAGAGAGGTTTAGATTTCTATAAGGACGTCTTAAATTTGTAAACATAAAATGTGTACATATCCCATGGACAGAGGAACCTGGTGGGCTACAGTCCACGGGGTCGCAGAGAGTCAGACACAACTGAGCTACTTCACTTTCACTTCTTTATCTTCTAAAATGTAAATGTTACCACTTTTTTTTTTTTTTTTTAGAGAAACAGACTATGTAGAATACTGTTCTGAATGACAGGAAAGCAAAAATCAGGATTTTTTTTTTTTTTTGAAAAGCTATTTTGTGGGTATTAGAGAAAAAGCAAGCTTTTCCATAAATAGAATGAATTTTGGGTTCTCTGTGTGGTGAGCATTATGTGTTAATCACAGGGACATTTGCGTTATTTTCTGTGCTATAGATTGTGAAATAAAAGCAGTAGCATTGTTTATAGAAAATGTTTAAAAGCCAGAAAGAGATTCATGCCACTGACAAAAGGTTCTTTATTTCCATAAAAACACTTGAAACTTCCAAAAGAATATCCATACAAAGTGAAAGTTAATATACTTAAAGTATTTCTATTTATGAGACTTTTTAAAAAGTTCTGTAACAATGTTTCCATAAAATGTTATAAAGTGTGAGAAATAATTTCTGAAATGTGATTGATGTAGGTACCATGAACTATAAACTGTGTCATATATGTATGATTAAACATACATGAAGAATTTAAATTTAGATTTGTTTGTTCTCTATATTAAAATAATTTATTGTTCATAACTTAGCATAGTTTCCTTATAGTTTTACCTAAAATGATATAATAAGACTAGTAGGTTAACAATACTGTAAGACAGGCAATGATTCAAATGAGAAGGCTTTTGCAAAATTACAAAATCCATGATTAAGGAAAATGTATTCATCAAAGAAATCTCAAAGATGGATCACCCTTGTTCAAGATTTCTATTTCTCTTTTGTTTTTGTTATGAAATAAATTTCTGTTAATCATTTTAATTTATCATGTCAAAATTTATTCTCAATTTTGTACTAAGCATGTAAAATATAGTATCTTTCAAAGTTTTAGAAGTATACCACCAATGATTGGTAGACTATTCTGATTGTGTTTTGATCTTTATCAGAGCGAGGTTTTTAAATTAATTAATTTATTTTAGTTGAAGGATAATTACTTTACAATATTATGATGGTTTTTGCCATACGTTGACATGAATCAGCTATGGATATGGTGACTTTTGTCAATTTCAATAATTTAAGTTTTATAAAACACTTCCATACAAGCTTTCATAAAAGACTACTATCAAAGAGATTACTTCTTATTAATCAGTAGGAGAATAATGCCTCTAAACATGAAACATGTTTTCCTATAACAAGTGTCTGATGTTTATTTCTATTTCCTTTACATCACCATTATTAAATAAAACAACAATAGCATTTAATAAGGGTTTATCTCTTGTAAGCATTCTCATAGGAGGCCAATTAAATTAAAATATTTATAATTCTTATTCTCTGAAAAAGTTTAATATAAACAATGCTGTGATGGAAATGTGTATATGAGCATGGGTGTGCACAATAAAGAAGTTAAGATTAACCTAAATGTTTTTATGAAATGCCAGAGGCTAAATTAATATTAATTTGAAAGAACTAGGTAAGAAATGGACTTATCTGTCAGCCTTATTGGTTGTTGTTTGAACTTTACTCATAAAGAAAAATGACTGCATTTTATTGAGTCAGTAACATAAAAACCCTGTATTGTCCAAATGATCAAATCAGATTTGGGCAAAATTTTTTTCCTGATTAATGAATTTTGGTTGATCTACCTTCTTCTAATTTTACTTATTATTTGTGTTTCCCACTAATACATTCCTTCTTGACATTATGATAAGACTCTGACATTTAGTACAAATAATGTGTCTTATTCCATGTTATAGTTCTGGTTCCTCTCTGGAATGCTGAATGGTTTATGGAATTCTTGGGTTGAGAAAAAAAATAGGCTCAAAGTTATAATTTTACTTACAGAATTCAAGATTTGGGTAGCTAACAAAATATGATACAGAAGGACATTGAGAACATGGAAGAGATGGAGTCCTCATTTCCTTGGGAAATGCTAATCTGAAGTAATCAAGTTTTACAGGTATTCTATATATTTTTTTCTATTTTAGACTGCAAACGTAGACTTATCTAGAAGATGTCCATCAGCGGATGAATGGATAAGAAACCTGTGGTACATATACACAATGGAGTATTACTCAGCCATTAAAAAGAATACATTTCAATCAGTTCTAAAAAGATGGATGAAACTGGAACCGATTATACAGAGTGAAGTAAGCCAGAAAGAAAAACATCAATACAGTATACTAACACATATATATGGAATTTAGAAAGATGGTAATGAGGACCCTGTATGCAAGACAGCAAAAGAGACACAGATGTGTAGAGTGGACTGTTGGATTCTGAGGGAGAGGGAGAGGGAGAGGGTGGGATGATTTGGGAGAATAGCATTGAAATATGTATACTATCATGTAAGAAATGAATCGCCAGTCTATGTTCAATGCAGGATGCAGGATGCTTGGGGCTGGTGTATGGGGATGATCTGGAGGGATGATGTGGGGTGGGAGG
>SJYX01012494.1:70261-95787 GCA_006410675.1 Oreotragus oreotragus | reverse complement strand
CTGAAGAAGGCTTTCTTATCTCTTCTTGCTATTCTTTGGAACTCTGCATTCAGATGCTTATATCTTTTCTTTTCTCCTTTGCTTTTCGCCTCTCTTCTTTTCAGTGCTATTTACAGGGCCTCCCCAGACAGCCATTTTGCTTTTTTGCATTTCTTTTCCATGGGGATGGTCTTGATCCCTGTCTCCTGTACAATGTCATGAACCTCCGTCCATAGTTCTTCAGGCAGTCTGTCTATAAGATCTAGCCTCTTAAATCTATTTCTCACTTCCACCATATAATCATAAGGGATTTGATTTAGGTCATACCTGAATAGTCTAGTGGTTTTCCCTACTTTCTTCAATTTAAGTCTGAATTTGGAAATAAGGAGTTCATGATCTGAGCCACAGTCAGCTCCTGGTCTTGTTTTTGTTGACTGTATAGAGCTTCTTCATCTTTGGCTGCAAAGAACATAATCAGTCTGATTTCGGTGTTGCCTATCTGCTAAAATAACATAGGGAAAGAACACTGAATACAGAATCGTAAAATGAAATTCTTGCAGTCTCTGTAAATCTTTTTATACATTATATAAGATGAAAGAGTTGTCACCCATTCTAGGTCAGTGTTCAAATAATAAGAATCTTGTGTAATATTCACTTCTGATATTGTGTGTTCCTGTTGGGAAATTATTTGTCTATGTTCATTTCCAACTGCCAAGCGCTCTATATTACATGCATGCATGTGTTCATGCTCAGTTGTGTCTGACTCAGTGACTCCACTGTAGTACCCAGGCTCTTCTGTCCATGGAATTTTCCCAGCAAGAGTTCTGGATTGAACTGCCATTTCCTAGTCCAGGGAATCATCCTGACCTAGGGATGGCACCCTTGTCTCCTACATCTCCTGCATTGGCAGGAAGATTCTTTACCACCTGGGAAGCCCCTATGTTGCATAAACCTGAGTAGAATGTTGTAATAACTTTTGTAAAGTGAATTATGATGCAAAACAGAATCAGTTTAGCATTAATTTTCTTGTAGAAAAATATCGGAGTCTATTTAAATTTCTAAAATTGAACATATTGTGTGAGAGACATATATTTGTATTTTGTTATAAAAGAAAACTAATGTGTAAAATTGGACTTCCCTTGTGGCTCAGCTGGTAAAGAATCCACCTGTGATGTGGGAGACCTGGGTTTGATCCCTGTGTTGGGAAGATCCCCTGGAGAAGGGAAAGGCTACCCACTCCAGTATTCTGGCCTGGAGAATTCCATGGACAGTCCATGGGGTCCCAAAGAGTTGGACACAACTGAGCCACTTTCACTTTCACTTTCTTTTTTCAATGTGGAAAATTAGTAGTTCAGTCAATTTCAATAATGATATATTTTGGTAAAACATTATTTTATGTTTCCTGAAGTAATTGGGATAAAACAAATAAACATTAGATTCATTCTGAAATTATATGTATATAATATATAAGATCATGGATTCCCAGGTGGCTCTAGTGGTAAAAAACCTTCCTGACACTGCAGGAGGCATAAGAGACAAGGGTTTGATCCCTGGATCAGGAAGATCCCCTTGAGGAGGGATGGCAGCCCACTCCAGTATTCTTACCTGGAGAATCCCATGTACAGAGGAGCCTGGCAGGCTATAGGCCATAGAATCACAGCGTTGGACATGAGTGAAGCAACTTAGCACGCACACAAGTAAGATCATATATATATATGATCATATATGTGTGTAAGATTTAGGATACGATATTGAGAGGGAAGCTGAATAATACAATGGTTAAAATTTCTAAGCTCATGCAACTGCTTCCTTTTGCTATTTTGTTTTCCCAATTGTGAGAATTTGGCAAGTAATTTTCTAAATCTGTTTTCTCATATATAAAAGTAAAAAAGTAATCATCTCTACTGGGCTAGGGGTGAAAATCAAATTAAACAATCCAATTATTGCTCTGTATCTGTGTCTGGCATATAGATCCCAATAATTATCAGCTATAGTGATTATATTGTATAAATAAGTATAATTCAAATTAGTGTGTATATGCAATTCATTTCCTTAATTGCTATACATAAGCATTTATAATGAATGAGGGGTATAAATATAAATTATCACACTTTATCTTCTAAGTCTCTATTCAAATACCTCACACTAATCTAAAAAATATATTTCATTTCTTTTATATTGTTCTTAATAAAACTTATGAAGGAGAAAAAAGAATTTCAAAATTTTTAGAAAAGAGATTTTTATTTTGCATCGTTATAATCATATGACATTACTTAATAAACATGCTTATTTCTGATTTAAAGAGATCTGATTCTGCAAATTCTGTTTTACAATGGTTTTACTATTAGTATTGGTGGCTTAAATCATACATATATGTATATACATATGTATATACATATAGATCATACATATACATATAAATCATACCACATCCATAGCACAAGTGGATACAAATTCAGCTGTTATTCATTCTGAATAAACCTTTGTTACTCATAAAGTGCAACCTAAGAAGTGTTGGAAGGCTACAGGGAAATGGGGAAAGTTATATATCAATATAATAGATCACACAGGAATGCTTGCTTCCTGTCCTTCCCTATGCCTGGAAATTATACCATAATTACAGGATAACAATATTCATACTGCTTTTCCACCTATTTTTGATAGTAATTGCCCTTCTCAGATAGCTAGCCATTTTGGCCTGGTTTGTCTAGAACTCTATATATAGTGAAGTTCCCAAGGATCTCATGACTGCTAGTCCAGGTGATTTTAAGGAGAAATGTGAAGAGGCTTACACACTACAGAAGAAAAGTGGCCATAGCCACAAGAAAGAAAACCTGTATGAGTGTTGGAGCTTCAGCGGGATGAAGAGGGTGATCCTGTGCAGAGGAGATGTGACCTGGGATGTCAGCCCACAGGCAGGATGAGGGAGACACATATTAGGAGAGTGGCCCAGAGCAGTGTGATAGGATCCAGGTGGGGTAACGAGGACCTCTCTCAAAGAAGAGAATCTAGCAAGTGGTTTTGGACATGGATAGAAAAAAAATCTACTAGGAAAATTTGAAGATCCCACTTTTTTGTTGTTTTTGTTTTCTGGCCTGAGACTGTATCCCACCAAGATACTCAGTTGGTGTCAGTGTGCTGTGCTTACTTCCAAGCTCTTTACATGTCAGAGCTGGAATAGGAAGTTGTGGCTTAGTTTAACCAATGTGAAGTTGGCTTGATCTCCTGTGTTTGTACTCTCTCTAGTTGGAGAGAATGGATCTCAGGCCAGCATTTTAACCCTCTTGTACTCTATCTTCCACGTGTACCCTCTTACCTTGGTTGAGATCATTTTGTCACACATTTTTTCATGGAAAATTTTCTTACTACTATTCTTGCAATGTTTGAGATAATAGCTTATACTAAAAAAGTAGTCTAGTATTATTTTAAAAAATAATAATTTGAACCACTTGGTACAGAATAGAAATTCATCCTATAAAGAATGTTAAGGTTATCTGTGCCCATGTCCCTTCACAGCTGTGATTTGTGTGTGTGTGTGTGTGTGTTACAGTTTAAGTAATCTTTTACATCCATTACATACAGATATTTGAAAACTTTTTTAAAATATAGAGTGATACATTTAACAGGTATATAATTTTTCTAAGGTGAAATTCATTTTGTTTTCTAACCATTTTCCATAATACCACATAAATTGAGGGCCTCAACTCATCTTACCAAAATATTTTCTCATACTGAGAGTCACTGTTTTCATATATCTCAGTTTTACTTAATTTTATCATTGAACTTTCAGACTCTTTGTTATACTGCATACATATAGTAGAGAGGTAATATTTGATACACTGTACTTCACTTAAAATTACCACATGATTCTCCATTACTTCTACCCACTAAAGATCTCTTTTTTAATGTACCTTATGGTTGCAGTGACTGGGATGGGTATTAGAAATCAGTATTCAATAAATTCTGAGTTCTATGTAGTATGCTGACATAACCTTATCACAGACCTCATACTATAGATTTTTACAGATATCTCCCATCTGTCATTCTGATTAAAGGACACAGTGTTATACCTTTATCTGTCTAACTTCATCAGTTGAAACTCAGGGGAGATAAATTGTATTTTTATCCATGATAATTGACTAATAAATAAGAGTGAAAAAGGCCATAACTTGTTTCCTTCATCTCTTTGACTTGATTTTCTAGCAAACTAATCCTCTAAAACTTAAATATATCAAATTCTATATTGATTAGAACACCAGTTCTCCTTACTGGCTGATGCTGTGAGCTAGGCTCTTAACACTGCTGATGGATACGGAGTTTCTTTGGGTCTACATACAGACTTTTATTCATAGCCAATCTTCTGGAAGAGAGTTCTGGTGAGTGATTCTATTTTGATTAACAAGTCTGTATATATATATTTTTTCATCAGGATGATCAGTCTCTGAGAAATATCTGTGTCTGCCTGATTCATTCCTGAAGGTATCCACAGAACGTTTGCAGTGGCAAACCCAGCACTAGTCAGACCACCATATATGTTGTTGCAGACTGATGGAATGTGTTCAGTTGGGAAAAATGATCTCTACCTAAGATACCATGTGCCATGAAGCTACAACCGGGCATAATCAACACTCAGTAATAAAGTTCTAGTTACTCAGACATAAAGATTTCCATAAATACATTTTGTCAGAATAATCTGTAATGTCACAGTGCTAAGTCTGCCTTTCTCAAGACTGCTTTTCCATTTTCCTTAAATGATTTCATCCGCATTCACATCTGACATATTTGAGGGAGCATGTTACGCTATGATATACCAGGTAGGCAGCAGCAATCTGTTTCCCATCTCACCCAGGCAGCTCTCTTAGCAACGCATCATCTTGATTTATGGCCACAGAAAGTACAGGAGATCAGCTCTTCCACTTCTTTTGCCCTATTGATATGAAATATAGTATTTACTTCAGGACATCTTAAAATTAACCAGAAGCATAAGCTAAGTCTATAAACCATGATCTTAGTGATCATTGCAGTCAAGAACCTATAAATTGAGTCATCAGATGGTTCTGTGTCACATTTTCTTTTAAGGAAGTCTTTAGATAGAGCGTAAAAATCAGCAGGAATCCAATTTCTTCCTTAAAACTGGCTTGGAGATTTAACTCAGTATTAGCCACTAATACACACTTTTAGTGTGCACACCCTTCATTTTATCTCTTGTGTAGAGATAATGGCATGGAAATATGATTACGCCATACTCTGCAGTTGACATAATTTGTGACTGTCTTATTCATCTACTATGATTTATTCCTATTTCCATTAATTTTCTGTTTGAATTATGTAATATTCCTCCCTGGGTCCCACCATGACCATACTTTCTAGCAACGGTGCTGGCATGAATAGAGCTGTTAATAATAGTAATATCACTAATGTTTCTAGTTTGCACCACACCAGGTGGATGTCTTGGAATTAGACAGATAAGTATTCACAGGACATATAAAAATAAAGAGGGTAATTATTAGAAAATCTACTAATACCATACTAACAATTTGAAATTTTCTGTTTGTTGTGCTCATTTAAAGTTCAATGGTTATTTGACAAATTCAATGGTTATTTACAAATTCAAGTCTCTTTCTCTCCCTCTCTCCTCCCTGTTCATCTTCTCTGTCCTTTTCCTTTGCACTCTCCCTCACTCTCACTTACTCTCTTATTCTCTAACTCCCATCCCTCCATCTGTCTTTGGATGAACCTCAAACTGGAGGCTAAATGTGGAAATATCAGAATCATAAATCAGGATTAAATAAAATTAAAACAAGTGGGCTGAAAATCACTAATGTTATTCACCAAACATTTATTTTTTTTCTGGAATTAGCAGTGAACTTGAGTATTCAAGAAAAAGAAATCAATTAAAATAATAGAAATGATACACATTTGTCATTATTTTCTACAGTGTTATTTAGTTTTTGGAAAATCAGTACTACAATTAAAGGAAAAAAATGAATACCTATGATAAAAGTATGTAAAATTGTTACACTATTTACATACAAATAGCAATGGCTTTTTACTTAAATCAACAATATTTGATCCAAAAATCTAACAAGAGAAAATATTAGTACAATAACAGTAAAAATGATTAAAATAATCACACATAAAAATCACTAAGCAACAATTAAAACTTTTTAAAAAATTTAAATTCTATTGATTTAACCAAGTAAAATATATAAATAGAAGAGTGTAAAGTCAATATTTGAAATATGTCAGTTCTTATACTAATTAATTTAATGTAATTTTTCTTACAAACTTTACTTTTTGTTTTGGACCTGGGAAAGCAAACTATAAAACTCCCATAAAGGAGTAAAGTACAGGAGATGGAAAATATAGAAAATGGGATGCAAAAATGAAAGACTAAGCTAATACTTTTTATTACTGGTTATCAAATATGTAGATCATTCCAGGAAATAAAATACTGCCTAAAGCAATTCAAATATATGTGAAAATTCAGTGTATACTGAGATGGTATTGTGGGAAAAATATAACCAATAACATTATGACAAACTACAAATCATTTTAAGAATTAAAAATTGAGAAATCTTCCTGATTGAATATTCCAAAATCAATTCCAAGTTGATTAAATGTTTTAAGTTTTAAAAGTAAAGTTAGTGAAATAAATAATTGGAAACATTTGCTTAATTTTAGAGTGGAACATTTTATTAATAGGAGATTCACAGAAGAAATAGCCAGGTAAAAGTTAAGAAGATTCTCATCTTTAATTGAGTTTATAAGTTAAGGCAACTAATTACCATATCAGTCTTTTGTATTTACAAATACTTCAAAACAGGATGATATGAATGATTTGGCTTTGATTGCAGATAAACAGATGATCTTATGCATTGCTTATGCAAAGTTTAAGTACTTGAATGTAATACCAACTTTTTTAATCCAATATTTCTTTTTGTTAGCTTATTTTTAATTTAAATATAGTAAATTTGCAATATTGTTTTAGTTTCAAGGATACAATAAAGTCATTTGGCTATACATATATATATATTTTTTATACCTATATTTTTTTCAAATCTTTTCCATTTTAGGCTACTATGAGATATTGAATATAGTTCCCTGTGCTATACAGTAATTCCTTTTTATTTATGTGTTTTATATATATATGATAGTGTGTATCTGTTAGCCCCATTCTCCTAATTTATTCCTCTCCACTGCTTCCCCTTTGGCAACTGTAAGCTTGTTTTCCTTATCTGTGAGTCTGTTTCTAT
Source organism: Oreotragus oreotragus (assembly GCA_006410675.1). Classification (NCBI taxonomy): domain Eukaryota; kingdom Metazoa; phylum Chordata; class Mammalia; order Artiodactyla; family Bovidae; genus Oreotragus; species Oreotragus oreotragus. The sequence goes on along the minus strand of SJYX01012494.1, from coordinate 88,552 downwards.
TTCATAAATAGATTCATTTGTATCCCTTTATTTTAGGCTCCACGTGTAAGTTATATGGATTTGTCTTTCTCTGTCCAACGTACTTCACTTAGTATAATCTCTAGGCCCATTCATATTGTTGCAAATGACATCATTTCATTCTTTGTTATGGCAAAGTAAGATTCCTGAATATATACCACATATTTTTTATCCATTCAACTATTGATGACACTTAGGTCGCTCCCATGTGTTGACTGTTTTAAAGTGTGCTTCTATGAACATTGGAGTGCATGCATCTTTTAGAACTAGAGTTTTCAGTTCTTCCAGTTAATCTATTATCTCCATTCTAATAATTACACTAAAGAAGTATTTGCACACAGAAATATGTGTGTATATGCATGTATGTGTATATATATATATATATATACACACCTGTGCGAAAATAAATATATATAGATATACAAACACACATACATTAATATATATATATATATAAATATACATATGTACTTATACACACATGCACACATACATACAGTTCTGGTCTTTGGAAACAATCTAAATACTTAAACTTTTAAAGTTGAAGTTTGTCAAGAAGATCTCTCTGATAAAGGATATTTGAGGCAACCTCTAAGAGATGGAAAGTAACAGAGCATGTGGGTTTCCGCAGAGAGAATGAGAAGTTCAAGGCTTATGAGGCATAAGGATGTTTGCCAAGTTTGGGAAATGTTTTAGAAGCCAATGTAATTGGGTCACAGTGAGCTGGCAAGAGATGTTTAAGCAAGTGGATGAGTGGTAGAGGAATTCAGCATCACTGGAAGCTTGTGAAGGTAAAAAGGCTGGAAAGTTTTGAGTAACAGAGTGTTTAAATATACCATTAACCACAATTTCAAGCCTGAAATAAAATTTTGTTTTCAGACATTATGTGGGTACATATTTCTGAAGAAATAATCTGAATAATTATAAATGGATTTTTTGGATTACTATTGCCTTATAATTTTTATTACTTTTAAGTGCACAGAAAGCATGATGCATAAAAATTAGTCTTTATGGACAAGAACAAATGTATATACACTTAAATATATATATATATATATATATATATATATATATATAGTTAAGTTAATATACACTTATCCACTCAGTGTTAAGTACTGGAGTGGGGTGCCATTACTTCTCCAAAATATAATGAGCTAATGTACAAATGTGACTAGTGTAGAATATTGATATTCAGTGAATTTATTTGACATTTATTTGGAAGACTTCATGCTTTAGAATTAAGGATATCTTGATTCAAACTGGGCTTCCCTTGTGGCTCAGACAGTAAGGAATTTGCCGTGGAGAAGTGGGAGTGATCCCTGGGTCAGAAAGATCCTCTAGAGAAGGGACTGAAAGTGAAAGTAGAGGCGCTTAGTCGCGTCTGACACTTTGCAACCTCATGGACTGGACTCCTCCCTCCATGGGATTCTCCAGGCAAGAGTACTGGAGTGGGTTGCCATTTCCTTCTTCAGGGCATCTTCCTGACCCAGGGATTGAACCCAGGTTTCCCACATTCCAGGCAGATGCTTTAACCTCTGAGCTACCAGGGAAGCCCACTGGCATGCCACTTTTCTTGTCTGGAGAATTCCATGGATAGAGGAACCTGGCAGGTAGCAGTTCATGGTGGTTAGAAAGAGTCAGACACAACTGATTCAAACTGCTGCTTATTATCTTTGGTAATTTATTTAAAGTTTCATGGTCTCAGTTATGTAAGGTAGGACACAGAGATAATGAAATCAAATTTGAGGTGTCATTGTTTAGACTGAAATTGCTAAACTTTCATGTGAAGTTCTTCCAAAGCAGATACCATATAAGATGATATACAATATACAGTATAGTGAGCTTTTGCATTTAATATATATGTCATATATATATTTATAATATTCTCATATACATAACACAAAACTTATCGAGATGACAAAAAAGAAACTAGCTTTCTATTTCTGAAGTGTGCAGAGAAAAGCATGGTCATGTACATATGCAATGATTTTCAAAAATGCTAAAAATATTGCTAGAGTGGTTGTCATTTTTCTCTTGTTTTCTCTTTTTAGTTTCTTTGTATTATTTTTTGAAACAACTTCTTTTGAGATATGTTTGATAATATTATAAAAGTATTTGTTCCTAGTAAATGCCAGTGAATTGTATCTTTTGAAATTTTATTTCAGAATTTCAACTGGCTAGCCAAAAAATAATTCAAGAATACCTAACTGGTAGTTTATCTTTTTAATGACAAAAAGGGGTACAGTTATCAATTGTTTTCTCTTTTTAGTTTCTTTGTATTATTTTTTGAAACAACTTCTTTTGAGATATGTTTGATAATATTATAAAAGTATTTGTTCCTAGTAAATGCCAGTGAATTGTATCTTTTGAAATTTTATTTCAGAATTTCAACTGGCTAGCCAAAAAATAATTCAAGAATACCTAACTGGTAGTTTATCTTTTTAATGACAAAAAGGGGTACAGTTATCAACAATGTTTCTAGTGTTTTGGTGCTTTAATAAATAACAAAAAAAACTTTTGTTTGGCAACCACTCAACTATTTCCCCCTTGATCTGGCTATGTATATATAGTAAATGCTCAATAAAATATGTTGTTGTTGTTTTGTTGATTAGTCATATCCAACTCTTTGCAACCCCATGGACTGTAGCCCACCAGGCTCCTCTGTTCATTGGATTTCCCAGGCAGGAATACTAGAGTGAGTTGCCATTTCGTTCTCCATGGGACTTTCCGGACCCAGGGATCAAACCCACATGTTCTGCCTTGGATGGCAGATTCTTTACCACTGAGCCACCAGCGAAGCCCAATAAAAGCTGATGAGTTGTAATTTATAAGATGAGATGAAAGAGGGGAATACAGCACTTCTTGGACAAACACACTTGGACACAGCAACTCACCAACATCAATTATAGTCAGTGTTGCCTGGGTGTATTTTCCTCAGCATGAAACCTAGGTAACTGTCTACATTCTCCATAAGAGACAGAGACAAACCAGTAAATGAAGAACCATCAAAATCTGGATTCTTAACAGACAATAATTTCTGTGAACAATAAATATTTTTCTACATTAAAATCTCTCCTATCAAGTCTTTCTAATTTTCACTGGAGACAAGTGAAATCTGAAAATGAAAATAACTGTGAGATTTAACCAACTAGTATAAATATTACCAGGCAGGAATACTAGAGTGAGTTGCCATTTCGTTCTCCATGGGACTTTCCGGACCCAGGGATCAAACCCACATGTTCTGCCTTGGATGGCAGATTCTTTACCACTGAGCCACCAGCGAAGCCCAATAAAAGCTGATGAGTTGTAATTTATAAGATGAGATGAAAGAGGGGAATACAGCACTTCTTGGACAAACACACTTGGACACAGCAACTCACCAACATCAATTATAGTCAGTGTTGCCTGGGTGTATTTTCCTCAGCATGAAACCTAGGTAACTGTCTACATTCTCCATAAGAGACAGAGACAAACCAGTAAATGAAGAACCATCAAAATCTGGATTCTTAACAGACAATAATTTCTGTGAACAATAAATATTTTTCTACATTAAAATCTCTCCTATCAAGTCTTTCTAATTTTCACTGGAGACAAGTGAAATCTGAAAATGAAAATAACTGTGAGATTTAACCAACTAGTATAAATATTGATTAAACAATAATTAAGGGCATAAAATATTTTCTAGGTTTAGCATTGCAAATGATTATAAGCTAGAAAGAATTGTATTACTATGGTGGAAGAGAGCATTTCTCTTGATATCTATCAAAGATAAACTATTTTTGTTATAAACTGTATTATTTTTAGTATATGTTACCATACTCAATAGACAAAGTGTAACCTATTCATAAAAATAATCATAATGAATGCATATTAGTACCCTATGAGCATTACTTAATCACGAGAATATAGCAAATATTTTCAAATCTGTTGAAGTACACAGAGCTAAGACTATGTATTTGGAAAGATTTTTCTTCCCCTTAACTGTATGTGATCCTCTTAATAATATCTATTCTTAAAGCAACTTAAGATAATTATAAGATGACATTTACTAAATGTCAATCATGAAAAAATGAGATAACATGTTCTTTTACAATATTTTGATATTAGATAATATTTAAAGGAAGGAGCTAAAATAACTGCATCTTTAAACCTGTTCCTGCTGGTGAATGAATAAAATGAGAAATTTTATTGTCATATTTGCTAATACTGCCTCATTTAATTAGGTTGATTTATTTTTACTTCCTTCGAAGAGTTTATTTTGTTGTGGCTCTCTGAGTATTATCAATGTCATATGTGCCAGTTATTCTAGAGTCCTTAACAGCCAATTGTCATTTCGTTTTATTTCATTAACTGATCAACCCTGTTATAAGTGGTAATAAATATGGCATACTACCAAATAGCTAAGAACATACTCATTTTAATTGCCAAATAGTAAATTGATTTTGAAACCTTTAGTAATATATCAGAGTTGAGTTTAATATATGTTGCACATTTGGTATATATTTCATGAACCAACTTCTTAACACACTGTTTTTGGGAAATGGTCTCCTGATTGCAAAGATGATTTTTAAAATGTAACATTAAGTGCATTAAGTGAAATATTAAGGCAGTTATAAATTAAATATTTGGTAAAATAAGCATATTCAGTCTGTAATAATTAATGCTTATTGTTCTTCTTCAGCATTAGTCCTTCCAATGAATATTCAGGACTGATTTCCTTTAGGATGGACTGGTTGGATGTCCTTGCAGTCCAAGGGGTTCTCAAAAGTCTTCTCCAACACCACACTCCAAAAGCATCAATTCTTTGGTGCTCAGCTTTCTTTATAGTCCAACTCTCACATCCATACATGACTACTGGAAAAACCAAAGCTTTGACTAGATGGATCTTTGTCCAGTGGTTATGTCTGTATTTTATCAACTGGAAATACATTTTTCAGAATCTGATCTCCACATAAATAATCATGCATATGACCTAGATGTATATAGAGGGACTTTAACAAGATATTCTTTCTTATTTGAGCTTTTAATGATAAAGAATCGCTGAAGAAGTAAAAGAGAAATGTGTCTTCAGCTAAGCTAAGTAATTTTTTAAATTCAGTCAATGCATGCACATATAAATCAGAAAATGAGAACATGTAAATATAAGAGGTTTATATTTATATAGAAAAATGTACTATATTTTATTATTTTATTTTTAATGTATGAAATACAGTTTCTATCTTTGCAGTGTTTTGAGACAACCTATTCTAATTTGCTGAATTTTTTAAAATTTGGTCAAATAAAATTTTATTAAATTAGCATCCTGTTTCTTTAAATTTGAATAACATTTGACAATAATCAAATGGAAATTTGTTCTATCTATTTTTCTTTAAGAGACTACAACCCCTTTAGTAGAACATATCTTAATGGGAAAATATATTATTTAACATAGGGGGCTTTTTTTTTTTAGACAGATTCATAAAAGTACCCAATTCACTAAATGTTCATTTTCTTTTTATATATTTTACACACCTGTGTAATCAGAAACAGATTTGTAAATAGAATTTGACAGCAAGGTATAAACTATCCAAAGTACACTTCCAGTTACCCCACCATCAGTGGTAATCTAATTATGACTTCTAGCAATACTGATTGTATATGCTTGTGTGGCCACTTTGTACATGTATAATCATATAGTATGTATTCTTATGTATGTGATTTCTTTCTCTTATTATGCTTGTGGGGTTCAGAGGTTGCTATGTATTATTGCTGTAACTACATGCCATTTTATGACTATATCACAATGTATTTTTCATTCTACCCTTGGATATTTATCTGGGTAGTCTCTAGTTTGGTGCCTAAAGCAGGAAAAAGCTAAAGGAGTCTCATATCAAAGTGACTGTTGCCATGTCATGTGTGCTGGTCTATGGCAGTGGTGGTCAGACAAATTTCAATAGGACCTATACTTATTAAAGGCTTCTAACCAGAGGCTATCAGTCACAAAACCTGCAGTCAAGCAAAGCTGGATATACTGTTTTGTTGTAGAAATGGAGGATGGGCAAAAGAGACAGTGTGGAGTCAGTGATGGATACTTCTAGGACATGGAGGGCTAGACTTAGCTATATGATTCATTATAATGTGTAAACCAGTAAAGTGATGGAAATAATCAGTCCCTTTATTTTCAAAAGCATGATTCAGTGTAGAGTTACTGCCAGGCATATCAGTGGTCTTGTATACAGATAAATGCACTGGTGAGGTGTTTGAGCTTATCTTTCATGTCATATTTGGTATTGTTTGCTTATTTTGCAAGTAGCAGTAACATTTGGATGGTTGTTGTTTCTGCTTCAGTTTTAAGTTCTATCACAGTCAGGCTGCTAGTAAGTCTTCTTCTTCTTCTTCTTCTTCTTTTTTTTTGGCTAAGATTTATGTCTCTGGAAGAGAACTGAAGCAGGAGACAGAAGCCTGAATGTGCTCATTAGTTTCCTACTACCACAACAATTTAATTTTTATTTTAAAAAGTTATTTTTAAATTAAATGTTTACATGCACATGGGTGTCAACATATCTGACCAAACTTTGTGAGGAGAAAATCTGTATATTCAATTTAGAGAAACTTTGGAAAGAAGTGAAGACATGGAGAACATTATCTTTTCAGACATTTTTTTTTTCCAAATCATGTGTTAGTTCAAAAGTTTAAAACTGATTATGTTTAGGCCACCTAGTTTACCAAAAGACAAATTACTACCACTTACAAGAAAACAGACCAAAAATGGAGTGATTGTAGAGCAATCAAATATAGTGCTTCTCTCTGAGTCATGCTGTTTCTCTGTAGGGACTCTGCTGGCTAACAAGAAGGAAAATATATTTACCAAAAGCTCCTATTCTCTCTAATACAAGCTAGATAAATAATTTGATGGTCTTCATCAACATTTGTACTTACTGAAGATGGTTTTCTAAATTAACAATGGACAAGAGACAATATTTATGCTAATTTACATGGGAAATCTATAGTTCAAATGGTAAAGAATCTGCCTGCAATGCCGGAGACCTAGGTTCAATCACTGGTCAGGAAGATCCCCTGGAGAAGGGCATGGTAACCCACTCCAGTATTCTTGCCTGGAGAATCCCATGGACAGAGGAGCCTGGCAGGCCACAGTCCATGGGGTCACAAAGAGTCAGACACAACTGCACAACTAACACACATACACACACACACACACAGAGGAAAACTAGTTTTTGAGAGCAGAAGTGAATAAACAGCCTATTGCTACAGCTTTAAAACTCTAAAAATTCTTTGAATTGTAGAAATTAAATAGGGAATGCTATCAAATAAGAGACTGTGTCTAGTCATCAACAATCCAAGCAGGTAATAATTAATATCCACTGATTTCAAAGGGAATTCAGTTATCGTCCACTTACATGTTTTGCAGTCTGCAACTATGTGTTTTCACAATCTTCATAATTGCTCAAGCCAAAAATCTCAAAGAAGGTTAAGTTGTTCTCTTTTTATAACATCCTGTACCCAGTTCCCTTGAAAGTACTGGGTGTAAAGAAAGAAGAGACAGTTCAATCCTGAAGTAGCCTAGCAGTCAGTCTGAGGCTTTGGCAGGCAATGGGGCCTCTGAGAAAAGTAGGAAAAATCCCCCTCTTTCTCAGAACATTCTCAGCTTTGCCCTAGGGATCAGGGCTTGGAGAGTAGACAGCTTTTCCCACTATTGGAGGCCACTGTGAGGATGTCAACCTTCACAAACCTAGACCACATCTCAGTATTTAAACCACCAGCAAATCCTGTCATTTTTATCTTCAAAATATATTTTTATATAACTCTCATATACACTCCATTGCTGCCACCATATTCCAAGAAGCTGACATTTTCTGTTATCTGAATTGAGTTGTATCCTACCATATGGTCTTCCTGATCATACAGTTGTGCTCTTATAGCTTATTCTTCATACAATAACTTAAGGCATTATTTCAGTCCTTTTTAACATCCTCCCCCAATGCCTTCCCATACTACTCTTTTCTTGAGCTCCAGAATCACTGCAGATGGTGATTGCAGCCATGAAATTAAAAGACTCTTGCTCCTTGAAAGGAAAGCTATGAAAAACCTAGACAGCATATTAAAAAGATTTCACTGGAGACAAGTGAAATCTGAAAATGAAAATAACTGTGAGATTTAACCAACTAGTATAAATATTGATTAAACAATAATTAAGGGCATAAAATATTTTCTAGGTTTAGCATTGCAAATGATTATAAGCTAGAAAGAATTGTATTACTATGGTGGAAGAGAGCATTTCTCTTGATATCTATCAAAGATAAACTATTTTTGTTATAAACTGTATTATTTTTAGTATATGTTACCATACTCAATAGACAAAGTGTAACCTATTCATAAAAATAATCATAATGAATGCATATTAGTACCCTATGAGCATTACTTAATCACAAGAATATAGCAAATATTTTCAAATCTGTTGAAGTACACAGAGCTAAGACTATGTATTTGGAAAGATTTTTCTTCCCCTTAACTGTATGTGATCCTCTTAATAATATCTATTCTTAAAGCAACTTAAGATAATTATAAGATGACATTTACTAAATGTCAATCATGAAAAAATGAGATAACATGTTCTTTTACAATATTTTGATATTAGATAATATTTAAAGGAAGGAGCTAAAATAACTGCATCTTTAAACCTGTTCCTGCTGGTGAATGAATAAAATGAGAAATTTTATTGTCATATTTGCTAATACTGCCTCATTTAATTAGGTTGATTTATTTTTACTTCCTTCGAAGAGTTTATTTTGTTGTGGCTCTCTGAGTATTATCAATGTCATATGTGCCAGTTATTCTAGAGTCCTTAACAGCCAATTGTCATTTCGTTTTATTTCATTAACTGATCAACCCTGTTATAAGTGGTAATAAATATGGCATACTACCAAATAGCTAAGAACATACTCATTTTAATTGCCAAATAGTAAATTGATTTTGAAACCTTTAGTAATATATCAGAGTTGAGTTTAATATATGTTGCACATTTGGTATATATTTCATGAACCAACTTCTTAACACACTGTTTTTGGGAAATGGTCTCCTGATTGCAAAGATGATTTTTAAAATGTAACATTAAGTGCATTAAGTGAAATATTAAGGCAATTATAAATTAAATATTTGGTAAAATAAGCATATTCAGTCTGTAATAATTAATGCTTATTGTTCTTCTTCAGCATTAGTCCTTCCAATGAATATTCAGGACTGATTTCCTTTAGGATGGACTGGTTGGATGTCCTTGCAGTCCAAGGGGTTCTCAAAAGTCTTCTCCAACACCACCCTCCAAAAGCATCAATTCTTTGGTGCTCAGCTTTCTTTATAGTCCAACTCTCACATCCATACATGACTACTGGAAAAACCAAAGCTTTGACTAGATGGATCTTTGTCCAGTGATTATGTCTGTATTTTATCAACTGGAAATACATTTTTCAGAATCTGATCTCCACATAAATAATCATGCATATGACCTAGATGTATATAGAGGGACTTTAACAAGATATTCTTTCTTATTTGAGCTTTTAATGATAAAGAATCGCTGAAGAAGTAAAAGAGAAATGTGTCTTCAGCTAAGCTAAGTAATTTTTTAAATTCAGTCAATGCATGCACATATAAATCAGAAAATGAGAACATGTAAATATAAGAGGTTTATATTTATATAGAAAAATGTACTATATTTTATTATTTTATTTTTAATGTATGAAATACAGTTTCTATCTTTGCAGTGTTTTGAGACAACCTATTCTAATTTGCTGAATTTTTTAAAATTTGGTCAAATAAAATTTTATTAAATTAGCATCCTGTTTCTTTAAATTTGAATAACATTTGACAATAATCAAATGGAAATTTGTTCTATCTATTTTTCTTTAAGAGACTACAACCCCTTTAGTAGAACATATCTTAATGGGAAAATATATTATTTAACATAGGGGGCTTTTTTTTTTTAGACAGATTCATAAAAGTACCCAATTCACTAAATGTTCATTTTCTTTTTATATATTTTACACACCTGTGTAATCAGAAACAGATTTGTAAATAGAATTTGACAGCAAGGTATAAACTATCCAAAGTACACTTCCAGTTACCCCACCATCAGTGGTAATCTAATTATGACTTCTAGCAATACTGATTGTATATGCTTGTGTGGCCACTTTGTACATGTATAATCATATAGTATGTATTCTTATGTATGTGATTTCTTTCTCTTATTATGCTTGTGGGGTTCAGAGGTTGCTATGTATTATTGCTGTAACTACATGCCATTTTATGACTATATCACAATGTATTTTTCATTCTACCCTTGGATATTTATCTGGGTAGTCTCTAGTTTGGTGCCTAAAGCAGGAAAAAGCTAAAGGAGTCTCATATCAAAGTGACTGTTGCCATGTCATGTGTGCTGGTCTATGGCAGTGGTGGTCAGACAAATTTCAATAGGACCTATACTTATTAAAGGCTTCTAACCAGAGGCTATCAGTCACAAAACCTGCAGTCAAGCAAAGCTGGATATACTGTTTTGTTGTAGAAATGGAGGATGGGCAAAAGAGACAGTGTGGAGTCAGTGAATTTTTTTTTTTAGACAGATTCATAAAAGTGCCCAATTCACTAAATGTTCATTTTCTTTTTATATATTTTACACACCTGTGTAATCAGAAACAGATTTGTAAATAGAATTTGACAGCAAGGTATAAACTATCCAAAGTACACTTCCAGTTACCCCACCATCAGTGGTAATCTAATTATGACTTCTAGCAATACTGATTGTATATGCTTGTGTGGCCACTTTGTACATGTATAATCATATAGTATGTATTCTTATGTATGTGATTTCTTTCTCTTATTATGCTTGTGGGGTTCAGAGGTTGCTATGTATTATTGCTGTAACTACATGCCATTTTATGACTATATCACAATGTATTTTTCATTCTACCCTTGGATATTTATCTGGGTAGTCTCTAGTTTGGTGCCTAAAGCAGGAAAAAGCTAAAGGAGTCTCATATCAAAGTGACTGTTGCCATGTCATGTGTGCTGGTCTATGGCAGTGGTGGTCAGACAAATTTCAATAGGACCTATACTTATTAAAGGCTTCTAACCAGAGGCTATCAGTCACAAAACCTGCAGTCAAGCAAAGCTGGATATACTGTTTTGTTGTAGAAATGGAGGATGGGCAAAAGAGACAGTGTGGAGTCAGTGATGGATACTTCTAGGACATGGAGGGCTAGACTTAGCTATATGATTCATTATAATGTGTAAACCAGTAAAGTGATGGAAATAATCAGTCCCTTTATTTTCAAAAGCATGATTCAGTGTAGAGTTACTGCCAGGCATATCAGTGGTCTTGTATACAGATAAATGCACTGGTGAGGTGTTTGAGCTTATCTTTCATGTCATATTTGGTATTGTTTGCTTATTTTGCAAGTAGCAGTAACATTTGGATGGTTGTTGTTTCTGCTTCAGTTTTAAGTTCTATCACAGTCAGGCTGCTAGTAAGTCTTCTTCTTCTTCTTCTTCTTCTTTTTTTTTGGCTAAGATTTATGTCTCTGGAAGAGAANGTTTGAGCTTATCTTTCATGTCATATTTGGTATTGTTTGCTTATTTTGCAAGTAGCAGTAACATTTGGATGGTTGTTGTTTCTGCTTCAGTTTTAAGTTCTATCACAGTCAGGCTGCTAGTAAGTCTTCTTCTTCTTCTTTTTTTTTTTTTTTGGCCAAGATTTATGTCTCTGGAAGAGAACTGAAGCAGGAGACAGAAGCCTGAATGTGCTCATTAGTTTCCTACTACCACAACAATGTAATTTTGATTTTAAAAAGTTATTTTTAAATTAAATGTTTACATGCACATGGGTGTCAACATATCTGACCAAACTTTGTGAGGAGAAAATCTGTATATTCAATTTAGAGAAACTTTGGAAAGAAGTGAAGACATGGAGAACATTATCTTTTCAGACATTTTTTTTTTTTCCAAATCATGTGTTAGTTCAAAAGTTTAAAACTGATTATGTTTAGGCCACCTAGTTTACCAAAAGACAAATTACTACCACTTACAAGAAAATAGACCAAAAATGGAGTGATTGTAGAGCAATCAAATATAGTGCTTCTCTCTGAGTCATGCTGTTTCTCTGTAGGGACTCTGCTGGCTAACAAGAAGGAAAATATATTTACCAAAAGCTCCTATTCTCTCTAATACAAGCTAGATAAATAATTTGATGGTCTTCATCAACATTTGTACTTACTGAAGATGGTTTTCTAAATTAACAATGGACAAGAGACAATATTTATGCTAATTTACATGGGAAATCTATAGTTCAAATGGTAAAGAATCTGCCTGCAATGCCGGAGACCTAGGTTCAATCACTGGTCAGGAAGATCCCCTGGAGAAGGGCATGGTAACCCACTCCAGTATTCTTGCCTGGAGAATCCCATGGACAAAGGAGCCTGGCAGGCCACAGTCCATGGGGTCACAAAGAGTCAGACACAACTGCACAACTAACACACATACACACACACACACACAGAGGAAAACTAGTTTTTGAGAGCAGAAGTGAATAAACAGCCTATTGCTACAGCTTTAAAACTCTAAAAATTCTTTGAATTGTAGAAATTAAATAGGGAATGCTATCAAATAAGAGACTGTGTCTAGTCATCAACAATCCAAGCAGGTAATAATTAATATCCACTGATTTCAAAGGGAATTCAGTTATCTTCCACTTACATGTTTTGCAGTCTGCAACTATGTGTTTTCACAATCTTCATAATTGCTCAAGCCAAAAATCTCAAAGAAGGTTAAGTTGTTCTCTTTTTATAACATCCTGTACCCAGTTCCCTTGAAAGTACTGGGTGTAAAGAAAGAAGAGACAGTTCAATCCTGAAGTAGCCTAGCAGTCAGTCTGAGGCTTTGGCAGGCAATGGGGCCTCTGAGAAAAGTAGGAAAAATCCCCCTCTTTCTCAGAACATTCTCAGCTTTGCCCTAGGGATCAGGGCTTGGAGAGTAGACAGCTTTTCCCACTACTGGAGGCGACTGTGAGGATGTCAACCTTCACAAACCTAGACCACATCTCAGTATTTAATCCACCAGCAAATCCTGTCATTTTTATCTTCAAAATATATTTAAAAATATAACTCTCATATACACTCCATTGCTGCCACCATATTCCAAGAAACTGACATTTTCTGTTATCTGAATTGAGTTGTATCCTACCATACAGTCTTCCTGATCATACAGTTGTGCTCTTATAGCTTATTCTTCATACAATACCTTAAGGCATTATTTCAGTCCTTTTTAACATCCTCCCCCAATGCTTCCCATACTACTCTTTTCTTGAGCTCCAGAATCACTGCAGATGGTGATTGCAACCATGAAATTAAAAGACTCTTGCTCCTTGAAAGGAAAGCTATGAAAAACCTAGACAGCATATTAAAAAGCACAGACATCATTTTGCCAACAAAGATCCATATAGTCAAAGCTGTGGTTTTTTCAGTAGTCATGTATGGATTTAAGAATTGGACCATGGCTGAGTGCCAAAAAATTGATGCTTTCGAATTATGGTGGGCTGAAGAAAACCCTTGAGAGTCCCTTGGAGTTCAAGGAGATCAAACCAGTCAATCCTAAAGATAATCAACTCTGAATATTCATTGGAAGGACTCGTGCTGAAGCTGAAGCTCCAGTCCTTTGGCCACCTGATGTGAAGAGCCAACTCATTAGAAAAGACCATGATGCTGGGAAAGATTGAAAGCAAGAGAAGAGGGCAGCAGAAGATGAGTTAGTTGAATGGCATCACTGACTCAGTGGGCATGAATTTGAGCAACTCCATTAGACAGTGATGAAAAGGGAAGCCTGGCATGCTCCAGTACATGGGATCACAAAGAGTCAGACGACTTAGCGACTGAACAACAAAAAATCACTCTAGACAAAAGAGAAACCACTTATAGTCATCAGAAACAGTCCATTGACCCTCATCAGTAATCCTGAGAAATACTAACTACAGTTTTGATAACTGTGGTCATTTCTGAACTTTTTCCGCTCACTCTTCCTAGCATTATTTATCCTACAGATGAAGATAGCTGCGTCTTTGTTTACCTCAGACTATCTATTTAAAATTGCAACCATAGTAGTGACAAATCTTAGCTGACACTGACTAGCTGACTAGTTGGCTAAACTTATAACAGATCTAGGTCTTTAGATTGTGCCATCCACACCAACAGCAACGGCAATCTAAACCATCAAAAACAGTGCATCCAACTGTGACACATATTAAACGCTATATTTTACCTTCACAACAGACTTGAATAATTAATACAGTCCCTAGTTTTAAAAACTAAACTGAGTTTTATAAGTGTCAAAAAATTTGCCTAAGATTATAGTATTTAAGTCAGAGTAGAAAGTGAACTCGGTTGCTATGAGTTGGCATCCTCACGGTTATGAAAAACCTGCTAGTAAACTTCTGTCCTTTACTATTAGAGCTTCCCTGTTATTTGACACATTAGATTTGCCTTCCACCTTCACTGCCCATCCCATCACCAGATAAATAGGAAATAGAAATAAAATATTCTAAAACTGCTTAATTTTGCAGTACTGATTTACCTGCTGTGACACCTTAACTGTGGACACTATCCAATACTTCATACTCATTTCTAGATTTAAAATCCTATTTTTAAAATCCTATTTTTCCTAATTTAATTGTTTCCAAATTACTGAAATAAAACAAAATTAAAATATAATTGTATCTCTCCTGGGTCTCCTCATTTCTTCTGCTGCCTCTAGATAAAGGTGTTCCAAAGAAGCATCCTCACTTTTGAAATTTGTCACCTCATGAAAATCATCTGTTTTGATTTAAAAAGGGAAGATCATGGCTGAGAGGTCACACATCTTAGATGTTATAGGGCTGAAACTGGATCGTCAGACATCTGCATTTCAATATACTTCTGTCTTATGATCTCATTAAATAGTTCCTCAAATGTTAATTCACAAATGGGCAGTTCTAACTTCTCATTCATGTATAAGTACATATCTTTGATTACACATTTAATCTTGGGTGACTAGCATAATTTCTAATTCAGCAAGTGTGAATTCAGTTTCATATTTTTTAGCAGCCATTTCTAGAAATTCCCTATCTTAGTTTTTCTTTGTATTTTAACAGGCACAAATATCTTCCTGGATATACATACTAGACACGTTGGATATTTATTAATTCCTTTGATCTTTATCCAGCATCACCTGTTCAGCTACAGTAATATCCTTTGGATAAGGATTTATACCCTTGTTTACGTATTTATTTACTCACTGTTGCTTTACTTTTCCTGAAATCCAATATACAAATACTGTATTTTTAAAGTAATATTTGCTGGTAATCACAAAAGCTAGATGACAATAAAGTAGAACTTGTACTAGATTCTTCAAACCTATAGTATTTATTTGGATTAAGAGAAATAGATAATATTTGCTTACAAGGTGTCATGTATCAAGGGCTATAATATTTCTTATGCTAACTGGTGTGTTCTTAGTAACTTTTCTGTATTGTGTGCTCTAATTGATATAGACATTATTTACTATTTCTCTTATGTTCATGTTTTCATATCTGTTCCATAACGAGTCCTTGAAAAATGGGTAGTGGCAAATCATATTATTCCTATTATTGTCTATTAGGAACAAACTCATTAGAGTGGAAATGCAGCTTCTGTCTCCAAAGGATAAAATAAATGACTCATATCAAGATCGATCTTGAGAACAGTTCATCCCACCCAGTTCAATAATAGGTGTCTAATGTTTCAAGATTGGAATAGGAGGGTTGAATTGTTCTATGTGGGAGAATAGAGCTAATGTTTTATTAAGAAATTATTAATGTGATACTTTAAAATTGCAAAGTAGATTTGATAGAAATAGAAGATTCAATCCATCCAAGAGAAGACAAGGAGAAAGGAATTGAACTCAAATAATGTGTCATGATTGGCATCTCTCTTTCTCTTCAGCTCCAAAGGAGTTAGGAAAGATAGAGAGACACTAGACATCCAAGAGATCTAGGAAGAATGGATTCAGGTGGTGCCCTGGCTCTCACCACTATCAGCCCTAGGATTGAGGTAGAATCTCCCCCTATGATTATAGAATAGTAAAGTGATATATCATTAATAATTTTCAAGTTGGAAATTATTGAGATTTTAATTATGCAGCTGCTTTTTATAGGTTTTCTAGAAGAAACAAAAGATAGGATGTAGAAGTTGCATGCATTCTAAACAGCAGAGATAGAACAAAAGCATGCAAGCACTCCCTTAGTCTTTCAATTTACCACTGAGTTTTTAATGTTAGATTCCTCCATGAAACCACTCACTTAAGTATGTTATGGAATCTAATTTTTTCTCATTGATTTATTTCAAGTCATTTTATAATCAAAGTCATATCACACTTACCTTTTTTTATATTTTAAAAAGTTATATTCTATAGTCAGTCTTCTTATACTATCATCTACTTTCTTTGAAAGTATATTCATCAACCTAAAATATCCTTTATTGTATTTATAATCTAAGCTGTTTTTGCTGTCTATTATATAGATACTCTGTCATGTTCATTGGTAATTTCACACATATTTGTGCTTTGTTCTATAGTATATTTAAAAGACCTGAAATAAAGTATACATCTTTTTCTTGTTCCATGTCTCTTCTAGTCATTCTGGTATTTTAGCAAAGCTGAAGATTAATCATTTTAGTTGATTGACATTTTCCCCAAATATCATCAGTCTGTTTCTGCATACAAAAGGAAGACTCAGAATACCCATTTTGTTACTCTTTGACTTAGATGCACGATTAATGTGTATTCTAAGAAGATATGAAATTATTTTGCATACATATTTTTACAAAATAGAATCATAGAATTAAAGGTTTAATATTATTTTTAAGTAAAGTGTTAGAATTCAGTAACTCTGAATTTTACTTAAATGCCACTTAAAGCACAGTGCCCAAAGCAGAGTATATTGGATGATAACTGAAATAAATAGCATTATGATCTGAAGAGAAATAGAAACTAAGCTATTTTTATTCTCTATAGTGACCAATCATCTATAAATCAAATAAATTATATCTGGGAAAGTGCCACTTTTTCCAGATTAGCATCCTAGGTATTTTACAGGAAAAATAAAAACTAATAAAATGTGTATAAACATAACTACTTCATTAGATGTTTAATGTGCTTTAATAGTTAAATTGGTGCATAAGATTATATGGATTGTCCACTTCCATAAATCAATGTGTTTGCTAACAACAGGTACCTTTTTTGTACTATCAGTTGAAAGTATTATAACATTTATAGCAATAAATTGTCTAGCTATGTGCTTCACATTTGAAGATATAACTATTATCTACTTGACCTGCTTACAGATTTCTCAGGAGGCAGATCAGGTGGTCTGGTATTCCAAAAAAGGTTTTTTTTTTTCCAGTAGTCATGTATGGATGTGAGAGTTGGACTATAAAGAAAGCTGAGTGCAGAAGAATTGATGCTTTTGAACTTTGGTGTTGGAGAAGACTCTTGAGAGTCCCTTGGACTGCAAGGAGGTCCAACCAGTCCATCCTAAAGCAGATCAGTCCTGGGTGTTCATTGGAAGGACTGATGTTGAAGCTGAAACTCCAATACTTTGGACACCTGATGCAAAGAACCGACTCACTGGAAAAGACCCTGATGCTGGGAAAGATTGAAGGCAGGAGGAGAAGGGGATGACAGAAGATGAGATGGTTGGATGGCATCACTCATGCGATGGATATGAGTTTAAATAGGCTCCAGGAGTTGGTGATGGACAGGGAAGCCTGGTATGCTAAAGTCTACAGGGTCACAAAGAGTCAGACATGACTATGTGGCTGAACTGAACTAAACTGATTAACTACTTACATGAAGAAAGGTGCATTTTTATATTAATGTAAAACTATTTAATTTTACAATAGCAAATCTGGCATTACAGTGTAAAACACTGTGGAAACAGATTCTATTAATATTATTATCAGTTACTAAAATAAAATTAGAAAGACAAGAAACTTTGATATACAGAGTCAAAGGCAGGGAAACCAAGAACACCATGATTAAAAGGATTGGTGCAGGGGGCGGTCCTAAGATGGCAGAAGAATAGAACGGGGACACTACTTTCTCCCTCACAAATTCATCAAAAGAACATCACAACGCTGAGCAAACTCCACAAAACAACTCCTGAATGCTGGCAGAGGACATCAGGCACCCAGAAAAACAGAGCATTGACTTCAAAAGCAGGTAGGG
>SJYX01012494.1:46287-67701 GCA_006410675.1 Oreotragus oreotragus | reverse complement strand
ATGGCGATGAACAGGGAGGCCTGGCGTGCTGCGATTCATGGGGTCGCAAAGAGTCGGACATGACTGAGCGACTGAACTGAACTGAATGGTTTAGTGGTTTTCCCTACTTTCTTCAATTTAAGTCTGAATTTGGCAATAAGGAGTTCATGATCTGAGCCACAGTCAGCTCCCGGTCTTGTTTTTGCTGACTGTATAGAGCTTCTCCATATTTGGCTGCAAAGAATATAATCAGTCTGACTTCAGTGTTGACCATCTGGTGATGTCCATGTGTAGAGTCTTCTCTTGTGTTGTTGGAAGAAGGTGTTTGCAATGACCAGTGCATTCTCTTGGCAGAACTTATCAGCCTTTGCCCTGTTTCATTCTGTACTCCAAGGCTAAATTTGCCTGTTACTCCAAGTGTTTCTTGACTTCCTATTTTTACATTCCAGTCGCCTGTAATGAAAAGGACATCTTCTTTGGGTGTTAATTCTAGAAGGTCTTGTAGGTCTTCATGCTGCTGCTGCTAAGTCGATTCTGTCATGTCCACCTCTGTGCGACCCCATAGACAGCAGCCTATCAGGCTCCCCAGTCCCTGGGATTCTCCAGGCAAGAACACTGGAGTGGGTTGCCATTTCCTCCTCCAATGCATGAAAGTGAAAAGTGAAAGTGAAGTCGCTCAGTCGTGTCCGACTCTTAGCAACCCCATGGACTGCAGCCCACCAGGCTCCTCCATCCCTGGGATTCTCCAGGCAAGAATACTGGAATGGGGTGCCATTGTCGTCTCCGGTAGGTCTTCATAGAACTATTTAAGTTCAGCATCTTCAGCATTACTGGTCAGGGCATAGACTTGGATTACTGTGATATTGAATGATTTGCCTTGAAAACAGAGATCATTCTGTCGTTTTTGAGACTGCATCCAAGTACCTCATTTCGGAATTTTTCATTGTTTATGATAGCTACTCCATTTCTTCGGGATTCTTGCCCACAGTAATAGATATAGTGGTCATCTGAGTTAAATTCACCCATTCCAGTCAATTTTAGTTCACTGATTCCTAAATTGTCGATGTTCACTCTTTCCATCTCCTGTCTGATCACTTCTAATTTGCCTTGATTCATGAACCTATCATTCCAGGTTCCTATGCAATATTGCTCTTTATAGCATTGGACCTTGCTTCCATCATCAGTCACACCCACAACTGGGTATTATTTTTGCTTTGGCTTCGTCTCTTCATTCTTCCTGGAGTTATTTCTCCATTGATCTCCAGTAGCATATGGGCATCTACAACTAATTTGCCTTGATTCATGAACCTATCATTCCAGGTTCCTATGCAATATTGCTCTTTATAGCATTGGACCTTGCTTCCATCATCAGTCACACCCACAACTGGGTATTATTTTTGCTTTGGCTTCGTCTCTTCATTCTTCCTGGAGTTATTTCTCCATTGATCTCCAGTAGCATATGGGCATCTACAGACCTGGGGAGTTCATCTTTCAGTGTCTTATCTTTTTGCCTTTTCATGCTGTTCATGGGGTTCTCAAGGCAGGAATACTGAAGTAGTTTGCCATTCCCTTCTCCAGTGGACCACATTCTGTCAGAACTCTCCACCATGACCCATCCATCTTGGGTGGCCCTACATGGCATGGCTCATAGTTTCATTGAGTTAGACAAGGCTGTGGGCCATGTGATTAGACTGGTTGGTTTTTCTGTGATTATGGTTTTCAGTCTGTCTGCCCTCTGATGGAGAAAGATAAGAGGCTTATGAAAGCTTCCTGATGAGATAGACTGCCTGAGGGGTTACCAGTTCTGATAGGCGGGGCCATGCTCAGTAAATCTTTAATCCAATTTTCTGTTGATGGGTGGAGATGTATTCCCTCCCTGCTATTTACCTGGGGCCAAAACCACTCCAGTATTCTTGCCTGGAGAATCCCATGGAGGAGCTTGGTGGGCTACAGTCCACGGGTCACAAAGAGTCAGACACGACTGAGTGACTTCACTTTCACTTTCACAAACTGTGGTGGAGGTAAGGAAGATAATGGCGACCTCCCTCAAAAGACCCCATGCATGTACTGCTACACTCAGTGCCCCCAACCCTGCAGCAGGCCACCAGTGACCCACACCTTTGCCGGAGATTCCCAGACACCCACAGGCAAGTCTCCTGTGGGTCACTGTTCCTTTCTCCTGGGTCCTGGTGCCCTCCAAAAGTCTATTTCCCAGTCCTATGTAAGTTCTGGCAGCTCTATGGTGGGGTTAATGGCGACCTCCTCCAATGGGAATAAAATTTGGAAAACAGTGCATTAATAAAAGTTTGGGTGTGATAGATCATCATACGTAGAAAAGAGTAAATAGTTTGACTAACTTTAGACTTTATTATGTAGTAATATAAAAAAATAATGTTTCTTAAAACAGAAATAAATATATATCTTCCAAATAAGATAAATATGTATCTACCATCTCTAGGTACCTACCTTTAGTTTTCTCTCTCGGAGAAAAAGGCAAATAGGCTTTTGTTTAAGACATTGAAGTTGGATCTCTTGCAGGCACTGTGACATCTAATATTAACTAATATAATTTCTGAATAATATTTCTCCACCAATATACCATAAGATCCAACTTGGAAGGGACAGTTTCTATATTTTCCCTTCCTATATTTAGGGACTTAGTGTAGTACCTGTACAAATTGGATTTATATGAAGAAGGGAGGAAAGGCAGAAAGAAAGGAAGGGGAAAAAGAAAGCTCTCTATAGACTCTTAACTATTTGAATAATCATAAAAGTGTTTATTAATGAATCAGCATCAACCTGAAGAAGGATCTTAGTGTTCAATCTATATTAACATTTTTATCAATAATTTGGACAAGAACAATAACTTGATGTTATCCAATTTGACAGATGCTATACTATTAATGGGAATAAATAATATATTAAGTGAAAGAATCAGGACAAAAAATCTTTTCTGGCTGTGAAAGACAGAATAATGTGATCCTCCCCCCAGAAAATGTTCAGCTACTATTCCCTGGAACCTATGAATATGTTACCTTATGTGGCAAAAGGTAATTTGCAGATGTGATTACCTTAAATTCCTTAAGAAGGGGAAATTATCCTGGTTTATCTAGGTGTAAAGATAAGAAGATATCAAAAGAGAATCTCCCCAGGTCCTAGGTGCCCAATATGCTACTGGAGATCAGTGGAGAAATAACTCCAGAAAGAATGAAGGGATGGAGCCAAAGCAAAAACAATACTCAGTTGTGCATGTGACTGGTGATAGAAGCAAGATCTGATGCTGTAAAGAGCAATATTGCATAGGAAGCTGGAATGTCAGGTCCATGAATCAAGGCAAACTGGAAGTGGTCAAACAAGAGATGGCAAGGGTGAACGTCGACATTCTAGGAATCAGTGAACTAAAATGGACTGGAATGGGTGAATTTAACTCAGATGACCATTATATCTACTGCTGTGGGCAGGAATCCCTCAGAAGAAATGGAGTAGCCATCATGGTCAACAAAAGAGTCTGAAATGCAGTACTTGGATGCAATCTCAAAAACGACAGAATGATCTCTGTTCGTTTCCAAGGCAAACCATTCAATATCACAGTTATCCAAGTCTATGCCCCAACCAGTAATNATGTGTATAAGAGACAGGTGTATGGGGATGATCCGGAGGGATGATGTGGGGTGGGAGGTGGGAGGGGGGTTCATGTTTGGGAGTTCATGTACACCCGTGGCAGATTCATGTCAATTTATGCCAAAACCAATACAGTACTGTAAAGTAAAATGGAAGCTCTAAAAACAAACAAACAAACAAACAACACCTATCCAAAAAAAAAAAAAAAGGATTGGTGCAGACGTCAGCCTGTGTTTTCTGGACTCAAAGAAACTATAGCTATGGACTTAAATCATTTAAATTCAATGTGGACACTAAAAATGAGTTGCTGTAAAACCATTCTGAAACTGTCAACTCTATATATCAAATTTTACTCGGCTATTAAATTCTAACTATATTGAGGCAGCAGTCACAAATATGAGATTTGAGGAGAATTCACCACTACAACAATTATAGGTTTCATGTTGCAGCATATTTCAAATGAAATCAAATGTTTTGTGAAGTGGAATTCATGATTTTGATCTAGTTCTCCCCACCTTTCCCTTTGGTAATCATAAATTTATTTTCTATGTCTATGAGTCTGTTTCTGTTTCATAAATTTATTTGTGTCATAGTTTAGATTTCACATATAAGTGATATCACATGGTATTTGCCTTTATCTTTCTGATTTACTTCACTTAATAACAATGTAACCATCTCTAGGTCCATCTATGTTGTTTTTTTCAAATGGCCTTGCCTCATTATTTTCTGTAACTGAATGATATTCCATTGTGTATATATATATATATATATATATATATGAATGTGAACGTGTTAGTCACTCAGTCATGTCTGACTCTTTGGAAGTCCATGGACTTTAGCCCTCCAAGCCCTTCTGTCCATGGAATTCTCAAGGCAAGAATACTGGAGTGGGTTGCATTTCCTTCTCTATGGGATCTTCTTCCCAGCACAGGGACTGAACCTGGGTCTCCCACATTGTAGGCAGATTCTTTACTGTCTGAGCCAGCAGAGAACACACCCCACTCCAGTACTCTTGCCTGGAAAATCCCATGGATGGAGGAGGCTGGTGGGCTGCAGTCCATGGGGTCGCTAAGAGTCAGACATGACTGAGCGACTTCACTTTCACTTTTCACTTTCATGCATTGGAGAAGGAAATTGCAACCCACTCCAGTGTTCTTGCCTGGAGAATCCCAGGGATGAGGGAGCCTGGTAGGTTGCCATCCATGGGGTCGCACAGAGTCGGAAACGACTGAAATGACTTAGCAGCATATATATATATATATATGCCACATCTTCTTTTTCCATACATCTGTTGATGAACTTTTAGGTTGCTTCTCTGTTTTGCTTATTGCAAACCCTTCTGCTCTGAACATTTGAGTGCATGTATCTTTTCAAATTAGAGGTTTCTCTGGATGCATGCCCAAGAGTAGAATTTTTGGATCATATGGCAACCCTATTTTTAGTTTTTTAAAGAATCTGCACACTGTTTTCCTTAGTGGCTGCACCAATCTACATTCCCACCAACAATTAAGAGGGTTCCATTTTCTGTGCATCTTCTTCAGCACTTGTTATTTGTAGACTTTTTAATGATGACCAATCTGACTGGTGTGGGGTGTCATCTTATTGTAGCTTTGATTTGCATTTCTCTAATAATTAGCAATTTTGAACATTCTTTTCATGTACCTATTGGCCATGTATGTCTTCTTTGAAGAAATGTCTATTTAGGTCTTCTGTCCATTTTTTGATTGGGCTGTTTGGTTTTAATTTTTTTATTAAGTTGCATGAGCTGTTTGTGTATTTTAGAAATTAAACCCTTGTCAATTGCAGCAATTTAATTGTTTTCTCCCAGTCCATAGGCTGTCTTTTGTTTTATTCTTGGTTCCCTTTGCTGTGCAAAAGCTTTTTTTATTAGTTCCTATTTGCTAATTTTTGCTTTTATTTCTGTTGCCTTGGGAGACTGACCCAAGAAAAAACATCAGTACAATTTACGTCAGAAAATGTTTTGCTTGTGTTCACTTATAGGAGTTTTATGATATCATGTCTTATAAGTCTTTAATCCATTTTAAGTTCATTTTTGTGAATAGTGTGAGGGTGTGTTCTAACTTCATTGACTTACATGTGGTGTCCAACTTTCCCAGCACCAGTTGCTGAGGAGACTATCTTTCTCTCATTATATAAGCATGCCTCCTTTGTTGAAGGTTAATTGATTGTAGGTGTGTGGGTTTATTTCTGGGCTCTCTATTCTGTTACATTGATCCATGTGTCCGTTTTTTGTTTTTTTTTTTAAACCCAGTACCACACTGTTTTGATTACTGTAGCTTTGTTGTGTAGTCTGAAGTCTGAGAGGATTATACTTCTTGCTTTCTTCTTTATCTTCAGGATTGTTTTGGCAATTCTGGATCTTTTATGGTCCCATAGAAATTTTAGGATTATTTGTTGAAAATCTCATGGGTAACTTGATAGGGTTCATATTAATCTGTAGATGCTATGGATTTTATGGCCAATTTACTGATATTAATTCTTCTAATCCAAGAGCATGGGATAATTTTCCATTTCTTTGAATCATCTTTAGTTTCTTTCATCAATGTTTTAAAGTTTTCGATATCTAAGTCTATGTGGGAAGTAGCAAAATGAATACATAATGTAATTTAAGTAACATCAATCATTGTTATTTGAGTATATTACTGTATCTGTTATATATTTCATTATAAAGGCATATTTGAATATTATCAATGTTGACTATTGGAGGTTTAGATATGCAAATGGTAAAAGGAGAGAATCTGTAACTTGTGGTCCTATAAAATTTTTTCACTGTATAACTAAACAGATATTGAGATCAAATATATTTCAGTAACCAGGCACTGAATATAAGTATAGATAGAATCTGTTCTTCTAATAGAGAATACACTTCAATTAATACTAAATATGACATTGTGTGTACCTGAGAACCTTCAATAGCCAACTGACTAAGAAAGATGACTTACTGAAGACAAATCAGACTGAGTTATGAAAGCAATTATCTATAAATGAGAAATGAGATATCTTAAATCCCTTTTATTCCAATCTCAAGTGGTTAATACATGACTCTGCATGAATCATATAAAATATTCTTTGAGTTTCCAAGCTGACCTCATCTGGAAAGCTGAACTTGTCATTTAAATATCCCGTCTTCCTGAATATGAAGAAGAACAATAACCAAAAAACCCCTCACAATGTCTAATGTCCCTTTTACATTCATTCAAAATCTTTACATTAATATATAAAAGTACATGGGAAAATCACAGTTTGAAAGCCTCTTGATGAAAGTGAAGGAGGAGAGCGAAAAAGTTGGCTTAAAGCTCAACATTCAGAAAACAAAGATCATGGCATCTGGTCCGATCACTTCATGGGAGATAGATGGGGAAACAGTGGAAACANATATGCAGAGTACATCATGAGAAACGCTGGACTGGAAGAAACACAAGCTGGAATCAAGATTGCCGGGAGAAATATCAATAACCTCAGATATGCTGATGACACCACCCTTATGGCAGAAAGTGAGGAGGAGCTAAAAAGCCTCTTGATGAAAGTGAAGGAGGAGAGCGAAAAAGTTGGCTTAAAGCTCAACATTCAGAAAACAAAGATCATGGCATCTGGTCCGATCACTTCATGGGAGATAGATGGGGAAACAGTGGAAACAGTGTCAGACTTTATTTTTTGGGGCTCCAAAGTCACTGCAGATGATGACTGCAGCCATGAAATTAGAAGACGCTTATTCCTTGGAAGAAAAGTTATGACCAACCTAGATAGTCTGTTCAAAAGCAGAGACATTACTTTGCCAACTAAGGTCCGTCTAGTCAAGGCTATGGTTTTTCTTTGGTCATGTATTGATGTGAAAGTTGGACTGTGAAGAAAGCTAAGCGCCGAAGAATTGATGCTTTTGAACTGTGGTGTTGGAGAAGACTCTTGAGAGTCCCTTGGACTGCAAGGAGATCCAACCAGTCCATTCTGAAGATCAGCCCTGGGATTTCTTTGGAAGGAATGATGCTAAAGCTGAAACTCCAGTACTTGGCCACCTCATGCGAAGAGTTGACTCATTGGAAAAGACTCTGATGCTGGGAGGGATTGGGGGCAGGAGGAGAAGGGGACGACCGAGGATGAGATGGCTGGATGGCATCACGGACTCGATGGATGTGCATCTGAGTGAACTCCGAGAGATGGTGATGAACAGGGATACCTGGTGTGCTGGAATTCATGGGGTCACAGAGCGTCGGACACGAGTGACTGAACTGAACTGAAAGATAAGAACCCTTCAGAGTCAGAGAAGGAGATGTGCTGGCAGAAATAGAGGCAGGGTGAAGCCTAAGATGCTTTGCTGCTGGCCTTAGAGATGATTAAAGGGATGGTGAGCCAAGGAATGTGGGAAACCTCTAAAAGCTAGAAAAGACAAGGAAACTGATCTTATCCCAGTGCCTCCACACCTTGATTTTAGCTCAGTGAAGCCCATTTTGGACTTCTGCTCTTTAAAATGATAAAATATAAATTTGCACTGTTGTAAAACACTGAGCTTGTGACAATTCATTACAAGCAGCAAAAGGAAACTAATGTGTTGGCTGAAAGTATAAGATAGTCTAACAAAATATTTAAAAATACAGATTTAATGCAAATTTTTATATTGAGATCAAAGAAGACAACCATATCTAGACTGACAGGATATAGGAAAATACTTTATAATGTGTAAAGGGCTTATGAATTCTAATTAACTGCAAGCTCAGTAGAAAACAAAGAGATGCAAAAAGATGTTTGGGCTTGGAATGGAGAAACAGAGGTTCCATGTTATCACTGAGAAGCGTCCTGCAGACTCCACATCACTATCAATGATGTGGCACAGTGGTCAGCCGTGGGTTTAACTCTTTACAGAGGATATTGACAGACAGAAAAGACATCTAGATGAGGAGGGCTCTAGAAACATATTTATAAAGAAAGTAACTAGGTATGAAAAGTTCATCAAAATAAGAGAAAATCTATGAAGTTATGCCACTTTCTTAAGTGATAGGGGCTTATTTCTGTGGTTCCTGCAGGCTTCCCAGGGGGCTCAGTGGTAAAGAACCTGCCTGCGATGCAGGAGACCGAGAAAATGCAGGTTTGATCCCTGGGTCAGGGAACTCTCCAGGAGGAGGAAACAGCAACCCTCTCCAGTATTCTTGCCTGGAAAATCTAGTGAACAGAAAGAGCCTGGGGTTGCAAAGAGTCAGACATGACTGAACAACTAACACTTCACTTCGTGGACTTACTTTCTGTGGTCCTCAGGGTTAAAACTCAAATTCAGACCTCCAAGGGGGGTTACTTTAATCCAGCATGAAGAAGAAGAAATCCTTCACCCTCCCAGCGGCCCTGACATTGGCTGAATCTGAGGGTGAGTATTCTGAAATTCTTGCCCCTAGACATCAGTTCAGTTCAGTCACTCAGTCGTGTCTGACTCTTTGCGACCCCATGAATCGCAGCACGCCAGGCCTCCCTGTCCATCACCAACTCCCGGAGTTCACTCAGATTCACGCCCATTGAGTCGGTGATGCCATCCAGCCATCTCATCCTCTGTCGTCCCTTTCTCCTCCTGCCCCCAATCCCTCCCAGCATCAGAGTCTTTCCCAATGAGTCGACTCTTCGCATAAAGTGGCCAAAGTATTGGAGTTTCAGCTTCAACATCAGGCCTTCCAAGGAACACCCAGGACTGATCTCCTTTAGAATGGACTGGTTGGATCTCCTTGCAGTCCAAGGCACTCTCAGGGGTCTCCTCCAACACCACAGTTCAAAAGCATCAATTCTTCGGTGCTCAGCTTTTTTTACAGTCGAACTCTCACATCCGTACATGACTACTGGAAAAACCATAGCCTTGACTAGGCGGACTTTAGTCAGCAAAGTGATATCTCTGCTTTTGAATATGCTATCTAGGTTGGTCATAACTTTTCTTCCAAGGAATAAGTGTCTTCCAGCTTCATGGCTGCGGTCACCATCTGCAGTGATTTTGGAGCCCAAAAGAAATAAAATCTGACACTGTTTCCACTGTTTCCCCATCTGTTTGCCATGAAGTGATGGGACCAGATGCCATGATCTTCATTTTCTGAATGTTGAGCTTTAAGCCAACTTTTTCACTCTCCTCTTTCACTTTCAAGAGGCTCTTTAGTTCTTCTTCATTTTCTGCCATAAGGGTGGTGTCATCTGCATATCTGAGGTTATTGATATTTCTCCTGGCAATCTTGATTCCAGTTTGTGCTTCTTCCAGCCCAGCGTTTCTCATGATGTACTCTGCATATGAGGTAAATAAACAGGGTGGCAATATACAGCCTTGACGTACTCCTTTTCCTATTTGAAACCAGTCTGTTGTTCCATGTCCAGTTCTAACTGTTGCTTCCTGACCTGCATATAGGTTCCTCAAGAGGCAGATCAGGTGGTCTGGTAGTCCCATCTTTCAGAATTTTCCACAGTTTATTGTGATCCACACAGTCAAAGGCTTTGGCATGGTCAATGAAGCAGTTATAGATGTTTTTCTGGAACTCTCTTTTCTAAAACCAGCTTGAACAACTGGAAGTTCACGGTTCACGTATTGCTGAAGCCTGGCTTGGAGGATTTTGAGCATTACTTTCCTAGCACGTGAGAGGAGTGCAATTGTGCAGTAGTTTAGTGCTTCTCAAAATCTATAAACTCTTAGAGTTGGGGAGCTGCGTTTTCTGGGCTCTTGTCCCAGTTCTCGGGGGGAAGGAAAAACAGGACACTAAAATGAGCTGTGGTGTCCCCTTTATCACAGAGCCCGGTTCCTCTCGATCAGGAAGAAGAAGGAAGGCCCCACCAGCTCCCCGCTCCCTCAAGTACTTGGCATCCCTTATTTCGGGAACCCCAGTCCCGTGGGGGAGGCATGGGGGAACTCCTTTTCCCAAATGAGACACGGCCCTTGACCTCAGGATGGCTTCTTTTCGGATCCCAGCCTTGATATGTGTGTGGGGAGAGGTCAGACTAGGGGCACAGACTGATGAAAGGGTGGACAGCCCAACCCCTTACAGGTTCCAGAAAACAAAGAGCCCTTGGGTACACTGGGGTTCTATGAGAGGGTGTGGGATGAGGGGGGATCAGAGGACACATCCTTCCTGGAATGGACTTGATGCCACAGATTTGTAGTTTCAGTCCTACACATGGCATCCCCCACTATCACCAACTTTAAGGGAATTTCCATCTCTTCTCTGTCCCTCGGCTCACCCTCCACCCTGCCCAGTCTTCAGGATGGGTGGGAAGGGAACTGTGGAAATTCCCTTTTCAGGGACATGCGGGGTGACCCAGAGAGCAGGGGGTGGTGGAAGCAAAGGCAACACTGAAAACTGAGAAGGATCCCTTGGCTTTCTGCTCCCACTTTCATCCTCAGCCAGGTCATCCTCAGAAAGGAGGAAGGCCTTACCAGACCCACCAGCAGGTGCTGAATTTTCCCAAGGCCTCCTGCCCACCCTCCTCCAGTCCCCCAGCCAGCCCATCCCACCAGGGAGTCAGAAGGCCCAGCTGACAGCTGGGTTGTGCAATCAGCAGCCCAGATGTGGCTGGGACTCTGGCTTGTGGCAGCTGCCTCTGTCATCACCCAGAGCCTATGGCCTTTATTTCACCCTTGAGCTGTATTCTAGCAACATTCCTGTTCTTATCCCAGACAGGCCCCACCCCGGCCACCATCCTCCTCCAGCAACTCCAGAGAACATTTAGCAGCTGAGGATTATGGGTCCAGCTCAGCCGTGCAATGCATACCCTGCTGTGCCACCAATGGGGAGGGCCTCATCCTCCTTGGGCCTCACTAGACATGTGCTAAAGCTTGAGCCCTAAGTTCTCTCCTGAACTTCCACATCTTTCTCAAGGCCCTTGAGTTTAGTGATGCATTTATTGGCTTCCCACAGGAACTGGATAAAATATAAAACCTTTTATTGCCCTTGGGTATTCTAACCAGGGCAAGGTCACATCCGAAACAGCAGCTACCATAAGCCCTGTTTTCAGGAAGCCTTGGGTGTGGTCAATCTTTAGGCATCACCACTGATTCTTTGGCTTTAGGTTTGGCAGCCAGTCAGACCTACAATAATTTCAGCCTACTCTCTGCTTCATGCAGGACTGCCTGACTCAGAGCAGATGCACTATAGTTATTTGCTAAATGGAAAAATACAGTGAAGATGAGCCGAGATAAAGAGCTGCTTGAGGTCACACTACAAACTAGCAGCCAACACAGGGTAAATCAGATTCCTTTTCCCTGTGCCATACTCTCTGAATTCACAAATGTGATGGCGGTAATGGTGGAGTGATGGTGAAGAAGGTGGTGGTAAATGATGCCAGTGCTGGTGGTGGGAGTATTGGTGATGGTGGAGATGTGTTGACGGTTGTGGTGATGGAGGTGGTGGTTGCAGAGATTGCAGTATTGATGAAAGCAATGGTGGGGATGGTGGGGACGGTGTGGTTAAGGTGGTGAAACTGATGACAGTTGGTAGTAAAGGGGATGATGTGGTAATGATGAGAGTTAAGATGGTTATAGTAAGGATGATGGTCACGAGGCTGGAAATGCTGGTGACAGTGGTGGTGATGATGGTGACAGTGCCTTGACGTGATAATGAAGATGAATCCCCCTTATCTCAAGGAGTTCTCTTTGGGAATGCATAGCACATTCCAATAACTTCGGTTCTCATCTTCAACTTTGGGAGGATTCAGAATCCGAGCCCTTACTCTAGGTTTTCCTCAGCAGCAGAAACTAAGTCAGTTTTGACCCCTGAGTCAGCCTTGAAGATATCTTGCCCAGAACTGCTGCTTTGATGAGGATATGGAAAGACAGCTCCAGCTGCGGCCCTGCTGGGTCCGCCACAGTGTTTCCCGTGCTTTCTGGGGGCTCCTCCAGGCAATGGCAAAGCACAGCAGAGCTCCTAATGCTAGCCCATTCCTGGAGACTCCTCAGCCAGGTGAATTCGATTCAGCCATCCTCCCAATGCTGAGACTTTCTTGGAACTGTACCGCAGTCTCAGATTCTTTTTCCCCAACCCTCCTTCCGTTCTGCTCCCCTTCACAGGGGCAGGCCTGCACTGCCCTCGGAAGGCTCCTCTCAGCCCCCTGGATCCTCTCCTTTATTCTGGGAGAGTGTTCCTCCTTCATCCTTTGCAGGCGTTTCCTCTGGTAACTCTCTTTCGTGTCTTTTAATGTCCTGTTCTATGCTTTTCAGAAGACCCGGGGAGAAAATCTGATTGCTCAAGCTGGGTAATACCATTCTGGTGAAAAAGAATTTTTAAATAGACAAAACATTTTTAAGAATGAGATGGATTTTCTTCTGACTTTCAGACTGCCTCTGAGGACAGTTCCAGGCTGGTATGTGTTATATGCTTTGAGAAATAAAGTTTGCCTTTGGGAGATTAAACCCTTGCAAAGGAGTTGAAATAGGTTGGAGAGAAGGGGGAAGATGGAGGAAACACAGAGCAAAGGCTTTGAGACAGGAATAAACTTGCTATCTTCTGGGAATGACTAAGGTGGAGGAAAAGAGTCAACGGAGTGGTGAAGCCGAAGCTGAAAGGTGGAGGGAATAAGAGAAGGATGTGGACGTCAAGGAGAGGACCTGGGATCTGATGAAACAAGAGAAGACGTGACACAGAGGACTCTTGGTTGGGTGGGAAGTGCATTACAGAGTGGCCGGGCAAGAAGGGCTCATAGGGAAGAGGCCATCTGGAGGCGGCTGGGGTCATCCAGCCAAGCCACGATGCCAGTGGGATTGAGATGGGCTGAGAAAGAGTAAATCCATCTTGTCTCACTGCGCATGACCACTGGAGAGGAGGGAGGCAGCAAGGCGCCTTGGAGCTTCCAGTCTGGAAAGTAGCCTGGTGGTACCTCTAACAGGAACAAGGTGGTGAAAGGTTCTGGAGGAGAGGTTGTGAACTGGCTTTGGCCACGCTTTTCTGTTAATAGTGGGCATGCATGCCCACCAGGGACTTGGAGATGTGGGCCTGAAACTTGGCAACAAGGCTGTGGGCCAGGATGCAGGCTTAGAAAGGGAAGAATCAAAGGAGCTGTCCTCTGAGGCAGGTTGAGGGAGAAAGCAGATCTTGGGAGCTACCTTCAGTGGTGGCAGGGAAAACGGAGTGGAGCAGATAGACGAAGGGGTGAGCCAGAAGCAGCAGGAGAGAAAGGCAGGCAGTGCCTCTACCACAGGAGTCCTGGAGGCTGAGGGCTGCCCGTGTTTCCCTGAAGGGAAGTAGGGACAGGCATCTGGGGGTTTCTCACAACCTCAGAGGAGCTCTTCCCTAGAGCCAGGCCAGGACAGAGGGGTGACATTCTGGCAGCGCTCGGAACGTCTGCACCCGCCACCAGGGCGGCCTCCCACAGGCTGCTCCTGTGGTCCAGTGGACACGTCGCTCTCCTGGGGTCAGCGCCGGGGCGGCAGCAGCCTCCGTGTGAGGTGGTAGTGCTGGCATCTGATTCCCTGGAACAGGGACTAGGAAAACAGATGACCTCAGGCTGAAAGCTCTTAGAAGCATTGCTCAGAAGAGGGCGGAAAAGACGAGGCTAAAAATACACACAGACCCAAATTCCCTACCTCTCCAGAAAAATTCCAGGCAGAGTGTCCTACAAATGTGTCTGACGCAGGCCCTGCAGTTGGCTGTTCCCTCACCACCCTTTCCCCATCATGCTTGTCTCTGGCCCGTGCACCTGCCCTCCACCTGGGCGGGTTCCTCTCCATCCCCGGGGCTTAGCTGAGTTCTGCCTCCCGCCTGTCCCCACGTCTCCCGACTTCCACCTAAGGCACCTTCCTTCTCCGCTGGGCTTGTCCTCACTTGGGCACCATTCATCTCAGAGTGGCCGTCCAACTTCCTCCTCCTAGGAGCCTGCTGGACCACCCATGCCAGGGCTGATCTGAGTCCCCTAACCCAGAATCTGAACCACACAAAACTGACCCTCAGATGGTCTCTCTTTCCCTCAACTTCTGAAGGTTAGACAGATCTCTTACAGTCATAATAGAATCTTCACAATGGAGGTGGAAGAAAGAAGGGGCTCCTAACGTTTTCTTTTTCTCCTATCTCCAAAAGCACTCAGTCTATAATTAGGCGCATGTGGAGCTTTAATAAGGTGCTGCTAGTGGTAAGAAATTAGTGGGCTTCCCTGGTGGTTCAGGCGGTAAAGAATCTGCCTGCAATGCAGAAGACCTGAGTTCGATCCCTGGGCTGGAAAGATCCCCTGGAGGAGGGCATGCAACCCACTCCAGTATTCTTGCCTGGAGAATCCCCATGGACAGAGAGGCCTGGTGGGCTACTGTCCATGAGGTCACAAAGAGCTGGACACGACAGAGCGACTAAGCACAGCACGGTGGGAGAGAATCCGCCTGCCAATGCAGGAGATGTAAGAGGCACGAGCTGGATCCCTGGGTTGAGAAGACCCCCTGAAAGAGAGCATGGCAACCGCTCCAGTATTCTTGCCTGGAGAATCAAGACAGAGGAGCCCGATAGGCTATAGTCTATAGGGTTGCAAAGAGGCGAACATGACTGAAATGACTCAGCATGGCACAGCATGGCACAGCATGTCAGAAGCTTAATAAATCTTAGTGAGCAATTGAATAAATAGAATGGCT
Source organism: Oreotragus oreotragus (assembly GCA_006410675.1). Classification (NCBI taxonomy): domain Eukaryota; kingdom Metazoa; phylum Chordata; class Mammalia; order Artiodactyla; family Bovidae; genus Oreotragus; species Oreotragus oreotragus. Next base: position 52,526 of record SJYX01012494.1, on the reverse strand, counting down.
CAGTTATTAGCAATAAAAAAAGTGGGTAGGGACTGTGGAGGGTATGGAGGATGATGGGAAGGATGGGGAGGCTTACCCAGTGTGTGTGTGTGTGTGTGTGTGTGTGCACACTCACATGTGTGTGGGCATCTGTGCCTGCCCTTGCGTGTGACATGCATGAAAGACTGTACTAAACCGAAGGGGAGGAACTAGAATGTTTGGGATTCCTGAGTAGTTTCTAGGGTTCTTTTCTTTTTAATATAAATTTATTGTTTTTTAAATTGGAGGCTAATTACTTTACAATATTGTATTGGTTTTGCCATACATCACCATGAATCCACCACAGGTATACACGTATTCCCCATCCTGAACCCCCCTGAACCTCCCTTCCCGTACCATCCCTCCGGGTCATCCCAGTGCACCAGCCCCAAGCATCCAGTATCATGCATCGAACCTGAACTGGCGATTCATTTCATATATGATATTATACATGTTTCAATGCCATTCTCCCAAATCATCCCACCCTCTCCCTCTCCCACAGTTTGTATGGAAATACAAAAAAACCTTGAATAGCATCTTGAGAAAGAAGAATGGCACTGGAGGAATTAACCTGCCTGACTTTTGGACTCTAGGTTTCTTAAGACAGACCTGGGCTCCCTGGAGAGCCCAAGCCCCCATCTTTTGGGCTGGTACTACCTGATTCTTGTGCTGAATCTCCTCATTTTGGCTGGAGATCGGGGAGCCCTCCTGGCAGTGTTCCCAAGTAGAAGCTTTGGATCGCTTTCTGCCTTGAAGACTTCATCTTCAGTGGTGGGGGATGGGACACAGGGCTCCAGGGGCATGTCTAATGGCCCGCCATCTCTTTACAGCTCTTCCTTTGCTTTTCTCTCGGGACCCTCCTCTTACTGCTGCCTCTGTCCAATTGCTTCAGTCCTTGTCTGGGAACCTCCGAGCTACAGAAGCCCCGAGTACGGCATAAGACCCGGCCCCCAGTAGGTAGCCCAAAGCTGCAACAGGACCAAACGGAAGGCAGGCAGGGAAGTGGGAGAGGAACTAGTCTTCCGACCTAAAACGTCTGGCAGGAGGATGGTAAAGAAGGAAGAGGAGTAAAACACACAGACTTCCTGCAGCAGCAGCCCGGTGTCGTTGCGGCCCACACGGTACACAGCACACAGCCTCAGAGACGCCGGCTGACCTCTGTTTCAACAAAGTGACTGTCGAATAGTCAAAATAGTAAGCATTACAGCTTCTGACATGCTGGGGAAGGGGATGAGGTTCTGACCCGCACAGTTCAGCTTGACCCTCAGGGGAATGCCCAGTCCATCCCTCTCCAGTCTAAGGAACATCAGGGGAGGAATCACAGACCTTCTCCTCGTCTCCCTCCTTTCTGGCCCCAGCCAGCCACACTGGGGATCTGGTCAAGACTGGACACTTCGCAGTGGGTGAGCTGACTCAGACACCACCTCTTGTTTCTTTCACTTCCTGGGACCCGGCCTTCCCAGGCAGGCCAAGCCAGCCTCCTGCCTCCTCTCACTTCATGTGCTGTAACATGGCTCCCAGAAGACAAGGCAGCTACGTTCTCACGGCTTGCCTGAAGCGGGGTGGGCCAGGAGCTCCTCGCTTATAGACAGGCTGCCAAGTCTGCCACACTGCCCCAGGCTATGGAGTCATGGGGGGCCAGGGGTGGGAAGCTCCCCTTGGACTTCCAGGCAGAGCTTCCTGTCCACCCAGCTCATCAGAGCAGCCTTGCTTTGGGGAGATGCTGGGCATGCATTCAGGGATTAGGGAGCTGCTACTTTATTTCCCTTTTGGATTTTATCCTTATGTTCGAGACTCCCTTGGCAGGAGAGCTGGAAGACAAGAAGGTGAACTGTAGAATTCAGGCCCCAGACCTCCCTGGAACCTAATAAGGAGCCAGTATAGAGATAACTCAGTGAAGATGCTAAAAATGCATCCTCAAGGTCACAGTTCCATCATGTTCTGTCCCCGTAAGCAGATAAGGTGAAAAGCACAGGCTAGGAGACAGAAGGTTTGAGATTCCAGCCCTTCCCTGCAGGAATTCTTCCCCCTCCACAGCCCAGTGTCCTTCTGCACAGTGCGAGAAGATGGCTCTAGGAGACCCCAGAGGACCTCACAGCCTCTCGTGTTAAGCAACTTCAGAATCAGAATTTGGTTTGATGCCTTCAGCTCTGTGTGCAGGACAGAAGCCGAAGGAACTTAATGGTGGAGCAGTGGGGTCAGGAGAGGAACCCACATGTGTGAACCAACTGGAGACAAATGTTTGGCAGAGTTTGATTGAATGCCTGAGTGAGTGGATCAGACCGGCAGTGACGGCTTGTGGGCTGGAACTCTTGCAAGGGAGCTGTACATCCATATGCCCTACAAGTATCGACCGAAGGTTGAATAAATAATACAACTTGCATGTATATGTGTGACTGTTTTTCAAATCATCAATGCTGCTGTCACGAATGAAACACAGATTCACTCGAAAGTGGTCCTGCGTGCAGACCGCCTTTGGGTTACAAGGCAGTTTCTCAAACAGCAGATCTTATAAAGACAACTGCGGTTTACAGTGAAATAAAACGATATCTGGGGCTCTTCTTTAAAATACTCAAGGGGAAAAAGGCAGGGGGTAGATGAAACTAGAAGGAGAGAATGTTAATAATTATTGGCGCTGGATGATGAGCACATGGGGGGCTATTATACCATTGTCTTACTTTTGTATGTTCAAATTTTTCCATAATAAAATGTTTTTTGAAAAGTATAAGTGCTCTTATGTGGTCATTCATGGAATCTATTGACATTAAAAAAAAGGGATTTTGTGTGTGTGTGTGGAAAGCTGTTCACAATATATCGTTGGATGAAAAAAAACAGTTGTGAAGCCATATGTAAGTATGACTTCAATTCTCTTTCTTTAAAAAAGGGAGTACAAGTGTGTGTGTGTGTGTGTGTGTGTGTGTGTGTGTGTGTCTAGAAAAAGGCCTTTTCAGACTCTCTGGAGATGTGAATGATGGTTACCTCCAAGTTGAAGGAATGGGATCACCTTTATTTTCTTTATTCTGTATACCTGTATTTCCAATGAATCTATTTTCCTTTTGTTATCCACCCAAAATATTATTTTTAAAACATTATAATAAGTATTCTTAGATTCCGAGAAAGGCTAGGAGGGATTCATTTGGACCCTCGACTGTGATCAGAACGCAGATTTCAGGGAGACAAGCAAGGGGAACAGGACTTGGGAAGCTGTCATGAAGGACAGACGCCTTGTGCTGGGTCTGAAGGATGGGCAGGATTTAGATCCCAAGACGGGTGGGAGGGTGTTCCAGGCAACATCAAAACAAGTACATCCCGTCTTGAGACAGTAGCCTTCCCAGAGCTGGGATGAGCCCAGGGGCCAGGGGGCTGTGGAGGACATGGAGTAGAGATGGAGAGGTTGGGTGGGGCATGGCCTTGAAGGGCAATCGGGTTCTGGGAAAAGAGGAGCCTGAATGTCTGGCTAAAAATGGTCCTGGGTATGTGTGTGAGTGTGCACGCGCGTATTAACTGTGGCATTCAGAACAAGGGATAATTGGAAAAACATGACTGATGCTGAGCCACACGCATTTGGGGACATGTGGCTCCAGTTCTGGGATTGTTTGTCATTCCTTATTTCAGGAAAGCAGGAAGACAAAAGATGTAGCTTCGAACGCAGCGAAGACTCAGATGTCACCAGTCAGTGTGGGGCCAGGCCACTGCCATCTATCAGCAGCGGCCTTTTGAGGTTGCCACCCGCCCCATGATCAGCCCCATGCCTGGGCTGTCCATATGTCCTGTGTCAGCTGCCAGATAGGACCCAGAGCCCTCCACAGTCTGAGCTTTCGCACGCTGGGAGAGGGAACTCTGGCTCCTTCCCAAGGGTTTGCCGGAAGGGAGCTGGAGGGACAGCGGGATGCAGAGGAAGAGGTAAACTGGCAACTGGAGTTACAGGCAAACTGGAGTCAACCGGGAAACTCCCAGAAACCCCAGCACAAACGAAGGAACGAGCCTGGGTGACCCACAGAGGCCTTCGTGACCTCAGGAAGGGCCGGAGGCTGCTGCCTTCCAAAAGCTGGGGAGGTTGAGGGCCTGCTGCTCTGTACCTCTGTGTCCTTCCTGGCAACTGAGTGGAGGCATCAGGATGCGGGCAGGGGGTTAAGAGAGCAGAAGACAGAAGCAGCATCCACATGCTGGGCCAGGCCGGTGAACCCCGGCTAGCAGGACATGCGTTCAACCCCCTCTGAGCAGGTGCTGGAGAACACACTTGCTAACTGCTAGCATCCAGCTCCTCTGAGTTCCCCTCACTCACTGGGATCTCTCTAGTGCAGAGACTGAAAGTGACGTTACCCAAACTTGTTCTGATCTCTGAGAGAACACCAAACACCGTGCCTTCCTCCGAGTAGGGGCTCAACAAACGTGAGGTCCCTTTACTGTCCCCATCCTATCTCTGAGTCCCAGGAGACCTGGGTGGCAGCTTCACCAGGAACACAATAGCTTCCTTCTTGCTTTTCCAGCCAAGTCCTTTCCCCCTTCACTCAGTCAAAAATAAGGCTGGACTTCTAAAAAATGTTTACTAGGAAACTAAGAAACAAACAAAGCGAACAGAATGCATGTGATGGAGGTTGAGGAACTATTACGGAATTCCAGATTTTATTAGCAATCTTGGATCAAAGAACCCAATCTAAATCCCCCAGGATTTTTTCTCTTTTTTGGAGAAGTGCTTCTTGCTCATATTGTATTATTCTAATTCTCTTTCTCATTATGATTTTTTGCTAATATTTTTGAGCATTTGCCATGTGCCAAGCACTTTGCAATGCGATCACCAACCATTTTGTCAGACTTAAGCAATGTGTATATATATCATTTTATCAGACTAGAGGGGTTAAATAATTTGCTCCTTTGTGGCAGGAATGGGAGCTGAAATGAAACTCTCTGACGCTCAAACCTGTGTTTTGATCACCTCTACCTGACTTCCTTGGGCCTGCACTCCCTCGTAGCACCATCTAAGGAGGGTGAGGTAGGCTGTGGTAGGCTGGGAAGCCAGAAGGCACGTGTGAACTTTGGAATCCGCTTCTGCCCAGGCCTACTTTGTGCAAAGGCCCCTAACGCTGACTATGAACAGCTCACAAGTTTAAGAAGACAAATAAATAAGACTGCATTGTATTTCCTTAATTTCTATTTCTTATGGACTCATGTACACAAAGTTACCATAATACCCAACTTACCTCATGGCACGTTATCATTGGCTCATACATGACTCTCAGTTATTTTTTATTTATGTATTTTTATTTATTTCTAAGAAACTGAAGACCCACAGAGCACCACCCAACATTACAGGCAACAGACAATTACCTGTGTTCCCCTCCCTTCCTATCCCTATACCCCACCCCTCCAGAGTAACTATGCTGAATATCATGCTTATCATTCTTTTAAATGTCATTTTATCAGATTTAAGAATTTTCCACAGTTTATTGTGATCCACACAGTCAAAGGCTTTGGCATAGTCAATAAAGCAGAAATAGACGTTTTTCTGGAACTCTCTTGCTTTTTCCATGATCCAGCGGATGTTGGCAATTTGATCTCTGGTTCCTCTGCCTGTTCTAAAACTAGCTTGAACATCAGGGAGTTCACAGTTCATATATTGCTGAAGTCTGGCTTGGAGAATTTTGAGCATTACTTTACTAGTGTGTGAGATGAGTGCAATTGTGCGGTGGTTTGAGCATTCTTTGGCATTGCCTTTCTTTGGAAATGGAATGAAAACTGACCTTTTCCAGTTCTGCGGCCACTGCTGAGTTTTCCAAATTTGCTGGCATATTGAGTGCAGCACTTTCACAGCATCATCTTCCAGGATTTGAAACAGCTCAACTGGAATTCCATCACCTCCACAAGCTTTGTTCGTAGTGATGCTTTCTAAGGCCCACTTGACTTCACATTCCAAGATGTCTGGCTCTAGATTAGTGATCACATCCTCATGATTATCTGGGTCGTGAAGATCTTTTCTGTATAGTTCTTCTGTGTATTCTTGCCACCTCTTCTTAAGATCTTCTGCTTCTGTTAGGTCCATACCATTTCTATCCTTTATTGAGCCCATCTTTGCATGAAATATTCCCTTGGTATCTCTAATTTTCTTGAAGAGATCTCGTCTTTCCCATTCTGTTGTTTTCCTCTATCTCTTTGCATTGATTGCTGAAGAAGGCTTTCTTATCTCGCTATTCTTTGGAACTCTGCATTCAGATGCTTTGCTT
>SJYX01012494.1:26815-45989 GCA_006410675.1 Oreotragus oreotragus | reverse complement strand
TATGGATGTGAGAGTTGGACTGTGAAGAAGGCAGAGCGCCAAAGAATTGATGCTTTTGAACTGTGGTGTTGGAGAAGACTCTTGAGAGTCCCTTGGACTGCAAGCAGATCCAACCAGTCCATTCTGAAGGAGATCAACCCTGGGATTTCTTTGGAAGGAATGATGCTAAAGCTGAAACTCCAGTACTTTGGCCACCTCATGCGAAGAGTTGACTCATTGGAAAAGACTCTGATGCTGGGAGGGATTGGGGGCAGGAGGAGAAGGGAACGACAGAGGATGAGATGGCTGGATGGCATCACTGACTCAATGGATGTGAGTTTGAGTGAACTCTGGGAGTTGGTGATGGACAGGGAGGCCTGGCGTGCTGCGATTCATGGGATTGCAAAAAGTCAGACACAACTGAGTGACTGAACTGAACTGAACTGATAGCCACCTTTTTAACTTATTTTCTTGGGATCATTTAATGAAACAAATATTTAAAGAAAGCAAACTAACACATGCTCAGTTTATACAAATTACTGTATAATCTACCAATGTTGGGCTTCCCTGGTGACTCAGACAGTATTACAAATGAAGAACTAAGTACTGAGAAGTTAAGTTTGCCAAGGCCTCAGAGCTAGAAGTAGTAGGAGTGGAATTAAAATCCTATTGGCTTTCCTGGTGGCTCAGATGGTAAAGAATCTCCCTGCAATGCAAGAGACCCAGTTTATAGATGAGAGATTGATGCTCAGAAAAATAATTAACTTAACCAAGATGACTTAACTAGTATGTGGAAGGAACTCTTTGTATTTTCATTTTGATCTGAGTCAGAATTTGAAACCAGGACTATCTAATCTAAACACTTTGCTGTTTCACCCAGAATATGCTGCCACCAGGACTATCTAATCTAAACACTTTGCTGTTTCACCCAGAATATGCTGCCACCTAAGAAGTAAGAGGGTGGGCAAATAAAAGTTTATATACTTTTTCAAGTTTTTGGAAAACATTGCTCTTTAAAAAGGTATGTCTATACATTTTTCCAGAGTTCTTGTTTAGATATTAATTTAAAAATTTTCTAATTTAATAGATGGCATGTACTTTAATTGACACTTTTTCATTAACTAGGATAATTATAAAAATTATAATTACAAATTTTTTAAGATTTCAACTTTTAATCCTGTATTTTTAGAAAATGAGGATGACAGAAACCGCTAAATACCTAGTATTTATTGAATTCTTATTATGTACCAGAAACTGTTCTATTCACTTTACATATTTAATTTTACACATTTAGTTCTCAAATCACCTTAAGAGGTACTTACTAGTATTATCTATTGTTACCCAAGAGACAGCAGTATAATGTTTAAGAGGCTGGATTTTGTGACCAAGATGCCAATCCTGCCAATCAAATTCTCTGCCAATAGTTAGATCTCCTAACAATCTCTGTGTTTGTTCTCTCATGCATGATGATAGGCCACCTATCTGAGTGGCTTTGAGAATTAAATGAGTGAATTTCACAAAGGACTTAAAGACAACAACTGGCACATCGTAAGTATAGGTGATAGCTTCTATTATCTTTACTCTACAGATGAAGACATTGAGGCACAGAGAGGCTCTGTAATCTTCCCAGGTTACAATGGCTAGACACTGGTGGAGATAGGTAGGCTCCTGATTTCTGCAGCATTATTTTTCTATAGTCATACCTTAATTCTCAGTAGACTCTTACTGGCTCAGATGGTAAAGAATCTGCCTGCAATGCAGAAGACCCGGGTTTGATCCCTGGATTGGGAAGATCCCCTAGAGAAGGGAATGGCAACCCTCTTTAGTATTCTTGTCTGGAAAATTCTGTGGACAGGGGAGCCTGGCAGGCTACAGTCCATGGGGTCGCAAAGAATCAGAGATGACTGAAGTGACTGAGCATGGCATCTGTGTAGGGATGATTTTTGTCCTAATTTTTTTTTTAATGTTTAGAAATGCTAAAAACTATTTAAATTCTAGAAAAATGGTTTTAATCTAAAGACAGAAAGTATGGAAATTCCCTGGTAGTCCAGTGGTTAGGACTCTGCACTTTGACTGCTGTGGGCCCAGGGTTTAATCCCTGGTGGGTGAACTAAGATCCCACAAGCCTCCTAGCACAACCAATAAATAAATAAATTGAGGAAGTGTTTCAAGGATTATTTTTACCATTAAAACAAACCTGGAAAAATGTTGGAAACAATCTATTCTGCCTTTGGATATAAATGAGTTTCAACCATCCTAACTAAGACCTCACAAACAGGGATTCAACTTTGAAAGCCTGTAATTGCACAGTTTGGAAACTCAAGATCGCTTAACCTCAAAAACTCTCTTTTAATTCCTTTTGTTTCGTTGTTTATTTTGAATCTCTACTTTTGCTCCCCCATTGCTGTTAATAACTCACAAACCCCTCATTCCCTAATTCCTGTTACGAAATTTACTGATTTAAAGGAGATCAACCCTGGGATTTCTTTGGAAGGAATGATGCTAAAGCTGAAACTCCAGTACTTTGGCCACCTCATGCGAAGAGTTGACTCATTGGAAAAGACTCTGATGCTGGGAGGGACTGGGGGCAGGAGGAGAAGGGGACGACTGAGGATGAGATGGCTGGATGGCATCATGGACTCGATGGACGTGAGTCTGAGTGAACTCCGGGAGATGGTGATGGACAGGGAGGCCTGGCGTGCTGCGATTCATGGGGTCGCAAAGAGTCGGACACGACTGAGCGACTGAACTGAACTGAACTGAAACATAATTCTCTTTCATGTACTCTCAACTCTACCCAAAAGTAATTCTGCTGTTTTCCTGTTTCCACTCTACTAATGTGATCTCTTTTTCCAGTGTGATATTTTGACCTTGACATTTCTTTCCTTTTACTCACCACGTAGCTTGTCTTAACTGAAAGCCATTCTTTCCCTGAAAATACCCACATTGCGCGTTGTTCTTCGGTAGAAGCAAAGCCTTTTTATTGAGAAGGCCAAGAGATGGGCCTAATATATTTCATGTTCAGCACCACTGCTTTCAGACCAGTGTTTACCCACTATCACTCAGCAATTTCATGTCCTTCAAAACCTCTTCATCAAAGTGATTTACTGAACCTCATGACAATACACTGACTTTAGGAGCTTCTCCTCTGTAGCTTTGCTCCATTTTCTTCTTTACTTATGCCAACTCTGGAAACTTCAATATCCTTTTGATGTCCTTCCTATAATGTAGGCTCACATTTCCTTGGCTTCCTCAATTGAGGAGCTCTCATTTCTGTTCCGCTCTAGTTACTGACGCTCGTAACTGGGTCTTGGACTTCCTCGTTACCTGAAGTTATTACAGTCCCAAATCGTACCACCTCACACTTCTATTTCTGCTCAAAATCTATTGCCTTTTCACCACTCTCACATTCCCAGCCTTCACTGAACCTGTACTGTATGTTCACTCTTACAGGCTCCCCTGCAAAAAACCTCTCTCTTCTTCAAAGTTTGTCTCAATTACTGTTTAGTTCATAGTGTCTTTTGTACATATATCCTTACAAGTGTCTGTTCACTTATTAGACCCTCACTACTCAAAGTGAGGTACCTGGAATATTACAGAACTTGAGGTCCTACATCAGTCCTATTAAATGAAAACTTGCATCTTAACAAGAACTCAAGTGGAGTCAAGTCATGAACACTAAATTTGACAAGCATTGGTCTAGCCAAGTAGTTCTCCATCCATAATCCTGAAAACAGAGCAATGGTAGCACCTGGGAATGTGATAGAAATGCTGATTTTCAGGCTTGCGTGAGCCCTGCTGCTGCTGCTGCTGCTGCTGCTAAGTCGCTTCAGTTGTGTCTGACTCTGTGTGACCCCACAGATGGCAGCCCACCAGGCTCCGCTGTCCCTGGGATTCTCCAGGCAAGAACACTGGAGTGGGTTGCCATTTCCTTCTCCAATGCATGAAAGTGAAAAGTGAAAGTGAAGTCACTCAGTTGTGTCCAACTCTCAGCGACTCCATGGACTGCAGCATACCAGGCTCCTCCATCCATGGAACTCTCCAGGCAAGAGTACTGGAGTGGGGTGCCATTGCTTTCTCCAAAACTAGCTCAGCAGATTGCTAAGAATGTTGGAGGAGGTTTAGACAGAATGAGTAAGATCTCATAGTATACAGGACAATATCTTGCTGCTGAGAAGGCATTTACATAATTAAGGAATTCTTAAGTCTTAAGGTAGAGAATGGAAAAGGAGGGGGAAATCTAGATGGTAAAAAAAGAGCTTTTAAAATAGAGATAAAATCTAGGCACACAGGTAATTGTGTATTACAGCTTTACTTAGTAGAGAGAGATCTATCTTTTTAGTTTTCAGTAAACTAAAGCAAAAGGACTCAATATGCCAGCAAATTTGGAAAACTCAGCAGTGGCCACAGGACTGGAAAAGGTCAGTTTTCATTCCAGTCCCAAAGAAAGGCAATGCCAAAGAATGTTCAAACTACCACATAATTGCACTCATCTCACAGGCTAGTAATGCTCAAAATTCTCCAAGCCAGGCTTCAGCAATACATGAACCGTGAAGTTCCAGATGTCCAAGCTGGTTTTAGAAAAGGCAGAGGAGCCAGAGATCAAATTGCCAACCTCCACTGCATCATGACCCCATAGACGGCATCCCACCAGGCTCTGCTGTCCCTGGGATTCTCCAGGCAAGAACACTGGAGTAGGTTGCCATTTTCCTCTCCAATGCATGAAAGTGAAAGTGAAGTCGCTCAGTCGTATCTGACTCCTACTGGAATTGTGGCCCAGCAACCTGTATTTTAACATATTTTTCAGGAGATTATGATGCACACTGAACTTTGAGAACCTACTTATAAAACTTTCAAGGGGAGAGATAGTCTTGCTTACTTTGTTATTCCTTGCGTATATATGGTATGTACTTTACAAATGCATAATAAATGAATGAGTGAATAAAGCTTTTATTATAAAAAATAATGTTTTATTTTTCTTTTCTGTATGCTTTTCTAAAGGTATTTATATTTACTTACTTAAATAGCTAAGTTCTTATTTATTTCTGAATAGATAGTCAATACCATGTCTAACACTGAATAGTGGACTTAATAAGTATTTGACAATTGTTTATTTCAGTTGGAATGTTTTTTTGTTTGTGTTCTCTTCCCGCTTCTCCTTATCTATCTTTGCATCACTTTATACATTGTTTCAGATCAAATAAAGGACCAAATAGGAGACAGAAGGCAGGCAGGAACCTGACATATTGGAATTCATATTCATATAGCAACAGAAATAAATCTTAGGGGGGAAAGTTGAAGAAAGTGAGAAACACAAACAAATTGGGTTTGAGACTGGAGGTGCTAGCTGGCCACATCCATAGTCTATCCAACCCTTGTGGATAAAATGTTATTTTTTGGTCACACCAAACCATCTGAGAACATGTGTAGTGCAAACACTACTGGAAACCAGAGGCAGTTGGGGTCTGAAAGACCCAGTCCTAAGGGAGGGTCGTGATTTTTACTGCCTAAAGAACTCTGTTCGGTCTCAACCAACAAGAACGCTGAAATGAAATTGTCAGGTTGGTTAACTAATACTACTCTCGGCAGCTTCAGCCTAAGGATCCTTTTCATTGAACAGGGACAGACTATAAGTAATAGTGTTTGTGTCACATTTTGTCACTTCCAAGAACTCCAGAAGTCTTGACAAATGGATGCCAGTGTGTTCTATGCCAGCTTGCAGGTGGATAGTTTTTAGTATTCAAGGAGGGTCATTGTAACCAGATAGCAACGAAGATGATATGGTTCTTCATGCACTCATTTTTAGCCAGCTAAAAATGAGTGCACTGTCATTCTGGAATTTTTCTTAGTTAGGCAAGTCTTTACTGGAGCATTAAAATTTTCTAGCATTGTAAATCTGAAAGTGTTAGTCGCGCAGTTGTGTCTAACTTTGCAAACCCATGGACTGTAGCCCTCCAGGTTCCTCTGTCCATGGAATACTCCAGGTAAGAAAGAATATTGGAGTGGGTAGCCATTCCATCCTCCAGGAAATCTTCCTGACCTAGGAACTGAACCTGGGTCTCCTGTATTTCAGGCAGATTCCTTAGCATCTGAGCCACCAGGGAAACCCCTGGTGACACTGTGAATAACTGTGTTGAAAAAATTACTTACTTCTTTGTATACCTCAGCTCTATGGTAAATGGTTGGCCAAAGTCATTAAATAGGACCCACAAGCTAATTTCAATGACCTCCCTCTTAGGGGGCCCAGCTCAACAGGTCTTCCTTGGTGGTTTTTCTAGTCACATACTACAATCCAGAAAGTGGACAGAGAGGATCAATTGATTGTGTTTGCCTAGAAAGTCATTTCAGTCTCTATGTAGTTGTTCTTAGGAAACCTAACATCTCTTTTGTCATTTTCCTGATCCTCCAAGGTAGAGTTGCCTGGTCATTGTGCATGCATCCCCTCTATAGCAAGACAAAATCCAAATAATGGGACCTTTTCTTATATTAAAAAACACCTCTGTCTTTCTGCCTTTTCTCCACCCACCCCCTTGCTTTAGTAGTTTCTAAGAATAGAAAAGTTTGCACTAAAAACCACAAGTTTCAGAACAACTGAACTAAAGAATAGGTGTGAGTTTTAAAGATATTACTATTTATTTCATTTGCAATGGAAATAGTGTTTTGCTTAAAGAAAGTAATACTATGAGATTAACTCTATTTCATAAGAAGCTTACAGACTTCTGCATGAAAAAATAAAATAACCAATTTCAAAGGTTTTTACAACAATATTTCTTCAAATATTTATTATTATAATTACTATTCCAGTGGAACTACATAGTTTCTATAATTTTAAGCAAAATAGATTTATAATATCAAGTTTTTTATCAAAAAAAAAAAGAGAAAGGACAAGGAGGAAGAGAATTCTTTCAGTGATAATGTATGTTCATGTGTCATGGTCTCTTAATTGATTGCAACCTCAACCTCTTTGCTTCCACATTTCTAAGCCCCAGTTCCTCACTCTACTATTATGTTCTTATAAAACACCACCTTCCAAAATGCTACTTCATTTACTTGTGTTTGTTGTTTCACACCTGTCTCTCCATAGTGAAAGGTAAGTTCCATGAGGGCAGGATATTTGATGCCTTTGTGACCTGATTTACCCCAAAAACCTAGAAAAGAGTCCAGCACATGTGGATGCTTAGTGAATAACTTGTTTATTGAATGAATTATGGAGAAGCAGTTAATAAAATAATCCTTACTCAAGGATGCTTTTCCTGATACTAAGATACAATTTCTTTAAAATGAGTGAAAAAAATCTGATTCAAAAAAGAAGTTTCTTTTTCTTTCATCAGGGCTATGAGACTTAAAAAGATTGTGACTCAAAGTTACAGAGCTGGTCAGTATGATAAGCCTGGATACCTTGTTTGTCCAAATCTCTTTTAATTGTTTGGGGTTTATGCAAAACCCTTTCAAATTTAGTATTTGAACCACAAAGCTATTATTAGTTGCATTTTATAGATAAAGAATCTGAGGGCAAAGACAGGATCAGATTCCTAGAAGCTAAACAAGTAGGCTTTATTATTACACATTTCTCTTGCAGCTTTTGATTTTAAAAATGTTTTGGGTACCATCTATGCATCAAGTCCTATTCCAGGCACTAATGAGCAAAAACTCATGCTTACTGTCATGGAACTGATATCTTTAGTTCACAGATAAGCCCATGATATGTTGGGTAGTGCTGAGTCTCTGCATAAAACCGAGGCAGGATAAGGGGTATGTAGTGATAATGACCGGAGAAGGCAATGGCACACCACTCCAGTACTCTTGCCTGGAGAATCCCAGGGATGGCGGAGCCTGGTGGGCTGCTGTCTGTGGGGTCGCACAGAGTCGGACACGACTAAGTGACTTCACTTTCACTTTTCACTTTCATGCATTGGAGGAGGAAATGGCAACCCACTCCAGTATTCTTGCCTGGAGAATCCCAGGGATGGCGGAGCCTGGTGGGCTGCTGTCTATGGGGTCGCACAGAGTTGGACACGACTTAAGCGACTTAGCGGCAGCAGCAGCAGTGATGATGACAGGTTTGGAGGGAGTGTTACAATAAATAGGATGCCATCTAATAAGTCCTCTCAGACAAAGTGACCTTTGAGTAGAGAGATCTGAAGAAAATAAGGAAGAAATCTGAGGGAGAGAGAATTCCCCTAGATTTCCAAGGATACTGGAGTGGCTGGAACAGAGTGGGCAAAATGGGGAGATAAGAGATGAGATCAGTTGTTAGAGAGCAGGGCTGCAGACTGTAGATGTAAAGAAGGGTTGACTTTCTCTCATAAGAATGTTATTGTCTTATATTTTAAAGGATTACTTTGGCTGTGTGCTATGTGGGAAACAAACTGTAGAGACCAGGTCTGCAGCTATTGTTTTGAATGAGAATTGATGACGCTTTATATTAAGCTGATAAAAAGTGGTAGTAGCAATGATACTACTACTTTAGATCAATGATCCAAAGATGACTAATAGAAGTATTGAAGTTTTTAGAAAAGGACCTTATTTGGGGCTTGGCTGTCATCCATAGAAGGGCATCTGGTTTCCATAGCATGGCATTACCTAAGTGAATATATGTCAACTCAAACCTAGCTCTCAAACTTGAAAGCTTAGAGAGCTGATGTTTTAGCACAAGATCATTTCTTGGTTAACACTAGGATTGATGATGAAAATGAGAAAGCCAGTGTATCATCTCTGATGCTATGGTCATCTTGAATACTATTGGCTGATGAGCATATTTTTCTATTGTAGACATATTGTAAAGAATAGCAAATAGATTCAGGATGTTGCTCGATGAATATGTCATAGCAGAAAATGGAGGTCAGTGGATAATCTAATAGCTTGATATATCCATCTCCATACAGTTAACTCCATAAAGATAAACACACTGAAGGAACCATATAGATACTTGTGTTCTTGGGCCAGAATATACACATGCCAGGATGGAGCTGAAGATCCAATAGAACATAACCCTCTCTTCTTGCTCCTCAGCCCTGACAATGAACAGCAAATTCTTTACCCTACCTCAGTTACACATTTTTCCTTGAGCTATGTTAATATAAATGATTAGATTTCACTCTGTTTTTGTCCTGAGATCATTTTTGTCTTTTTTATGACTTTGCCAGAGATCAAGTATATTTTTGCTTTACTCACAAAAGGCATTTCATGTTATTTCTCAGTTTCTGAGTTGTCCCATTATATGGGACATTATATGTCACTATTATAACTACCTTATATAATTCTCCTAAAATTCCTTTCAATAATTATCTGCTAAATGTAGGCCAATAAATCACAATAAGCATAGATTTCTTTTCAAATCATGGTACCTGCTGGTTGTGGTGGCAGTGATGGTGTTCTTGTTATTAATTGCATGCCTGCTCAGTTGCTAAATCATGTCCAACTCTTTGAGACCTCATAGACTATAGCCCACCAGGCTCCTCTGTCCTTGGGATTTTCCCAGGCAAGAATGCTAGAGTAGGTTGCTATTTCCTTCTCCAGGGGATCTTTCTGACCCAGAGATCAAACCTACATCTCCTGCATTGGCAGGCAAATTCTTTACCACTGAGCCACCTGGGAAGGCCGTTATAAAATTAAAATAGCTTAATTTCCAAAAGTCTCTGTTGAATCTACTTTCACTAGACCTTTTTGGATATATGGTATGATAGCTTTTATGAGCTGTAATTATTAAGCATAAATTGTTGTAATTTTCTTAAAGCTTTTGCCCCAAACAATTTTTCATTTATAAGATGCTTGTCTAGTTGTCTATAAGTTTTATATTTTTAAGGAATTAAATATAAGCACATTCTGAGTCTTTGTAATTTTAACTCCAAAAGAGTATGTTAGAGAGAAGCATCTCAAGTCTTTCATGTGGTTCTTTGTGTTTGGGAAAGAAATGGCTGAATATATGCCCACCTTCCCCTAGGGCTGAAGAGATTAAATAATCAAATGATGATTCGATCCTCTGTTTATGCATGTTTCTTATTAATGTGAGTGTGTGTTTGTGTTCAGTGGTGTGTGTGCCTGCTCAGTCATGTATGACTCTTTGCTACCCTGTGGACTGTAACCCCCCCAGGCTCCTTTGTCCATGGAATTTTCCAGGCAAGAGTATTGAAGTGGGTTGCCATTTCTCACTCCAAGGTATCTTCCTGACCCAGTGGTTGAAACTGCATCTCTTGAGTCTCCTGCACTGGCCGGTGGATTCTATATCATGGTGCTACCTGGGAAGTCCACTTGTTATATGTAGAAAATGCTATATATATAATCTCCCATTTATTTGAGATGACTTTGTGCTTATTAGCTAAACCTAGGAAAGCATGAGCTCCATTTGCCAGCAATGTGTCTTGAAGTACAAAACCAGTCGAAGTATCCCACTGAACATAAGAAATATTTACTTAAGTAAAAAAATGTTAATGTGAAGGTTTTGATTTTTCAATTTGTTATTATTTCAAAGAAACAAATGACAAGAGTTCATTCATGACAAAGTGAAAATATAGATTATTAAAATGAAAATGTATATGAAAGATGTTATATTTTCTTTCACATGCTATATGACAGGAAAATTACTTATCTTAGAAATAAAGTATGATTATTTTGTTTACTGGCTTTGATATTAGAACATGAAAGTATCCGAGGTTACTATTTAGAATATTTACTAAAGGGTAAAAAGCTATTAGGCTTCCTGATGGCTCAGGAGGTAAAGAATCTGCCAGCAATGCAGGAGACTTAGGAGACTGGGTTCAATCCCTGGGTTGGGAAGATCCCCTGAAAAAGGGCATGGCAACCCACTCCAGTATTCTTGCCTAGAGAATCCCATGGACAGAGGAGCCTGGCATGCTACAGTCCATAGGGTTGCAAAGAGATGGACATGAATGAAGCCACTGAGCACAGCACAGCATATATATATATATATATGTGTGTGTGTGTGTGTGATTTTTGAATAAAATAATTTTGCTATTGTTCAGTCACTAAGTCATGTCCAAATCTTTGTCACCTCATGAACTGGAGCACTCCAAGACTCTGTCCTTCAATCACCTAAAGATTGCTCAAATTCTTGTCCATTGAGTTGACAAGTAATTTTAAGAAGTATTTTTCAGC
Organism: Oreotragus oreotragus; assembly: GCA_006410675.1. Classification (NCBI taxonomy): domain Eukaryota; kingdom Metazoa; phylum Chordata; class Mammalia; order Artiodactyla; family Bovidae; genus Oreotragus; species Oreotragus oreotragus. Next base: position 34,895 of record SJYX01012494.1, on the reverse strand, counting down.
TGAATCTTTGTGGGAGAGATATATTACCAATGCTTACCTTGCAAGAGACTAGAATTCTCAGATATGCCAAAGTTGCAATGGCTTTTTTTTTTTTTTTCAAAAAATATTTATCTAAAAAATATCCTAAAAAATGGTCAATAGAACAAGCTGGAAAACTTAGAAACCACAAAGTCCTTTCATATTTGCATTAATGACCTACTTATTTAGAAATTTCATGTACTGAGATTTCAACTCACACTCAGTTCAGTTCAGTCGCTCAGTTGTGTCCAACTCTTTGCGACCCCATGACCCACAGCACACCAGTCCTCCTTGTCCATCACCAACTCCCAGAGTCTACCCAAACCCATGTCCATTGAGTCGATGATGACATCCAACCATCTCATCCTCTATCATCCCTTTCTCCTCTTGCCCTCAGTCTTTCCCAGCATCAGGGTCTTTTCCAATGAGTCAGATCTTCACATCAGGTGGCCAAAGTATTGGAGTTTCAGCTTCAGCACCAGTCCTTCCAATGAATATTCAGGACTGATTTCTTTCAGGATTGACTGGTTGGATCTCCTTGCAGTCCAAGGGAGTCTCAAGAGTCTTTTCCAATGCCACAGTTCAAAAGCATCAATTCTTCCATGCTCAGCTTTCTTTATGGTCCAACTCTCACATCCATACATGGCTACTAGAAAAACCATAGCCTTGACTAGACGGACCTTTGTTGGCAAAGTAATGTCTCTGCTTTTTAAACATAAAATTTCCTAGGCCCACTCTTTCATGTCCTGTCCTCTAATTTTCCATTGTCTTATGCCCTCAACATAATTTTTTGTTCAGCTTGATGAGCTAGAAGGCATCTTAATTGAATTAGTGGAGAGAAGCCAAGTTTTTGCTTTTACATTCCACTGAGAACACCTGAATAGAAAGATCATGCGATAGCTCTTGAAATGTAGCTCCCTGCAGTGAAGTCTATACTGATTTCGAGCAAGAAATCATAATTAGTTAGCAAGAAATTTCATAGTTAACGTTCTTATAGACTTACAGAATTTGTGGAAGTGAAAGTAATATTGTCATAATTTTTAAAGCCGTCTTTAGTCTCAAGGGCTTCCCTGGTGGCTCAGAGGGTAAAGCGTCTATCAACAATGCGGGAGACCCGGGTTCGATCCCTGAACCCGGGAAGATCCCCTGGAGAAGAAAATGGCAACCCACTCCAGTACTCTTGCCTGGAAAATCTCATGGACAGAGGAGCCTGGTAGGCTACAGTCCATGGGGTCGCGAAGAGTCGGACACGACTGAGCGATTTCACTTTCTTTCTTTCTTTCTTTAGTCTCAAAGTCAAAGTGTTAGCTGCTCAGTCATGTCTGACTCTTTGCTACTCCATGGACTGTAGCCCACCAGGTTCCTCTGGCCATGTGATTCCCCAGATAAGAATTCTGGAGTGGGTTGCTATTCTCTTCTCCAGGGGATCTTCCTGACCCAGAGATCGAACCTGGGTCTCCCACATTGCAGGCAGATTCTTTACTTCCTGCCACCAGGGAAACCCATCTTTAGTCTATTGGAACACAATTAAATGGAAGTTAAGATATCTGCTTCTACAAAATCTTTAAAAATTAGAGAGACTACTGGTTTAATTTACCTCCAATACACAGGGAGCACAGAGGATGTAACTTCTCTTACAAGACAAAGCTGGACTGAAAAATAAAAATCTTTTATTATACCCATTAGAAAAATGGGGTTTCAGAACAAGCAGCCACCATAAAACCCGAGACATAGGTTCATGTCAGAGAGAGACACAGTAGAGATCTGCTTAGCTGCTGAAATTTCATAAAGTAGTGGGATCATTTAATTAACTGATCACTTTAGTTGAGGCAGTGTACACTAGCTTACCAGACTGTTCTGCAGTCTTGGAAGAGACCCATACTTTCCTAGGCTTCTACTTGAACCCAGACTTCTCTGGGCTTCTACCTGGAACCTCACTATGAGGATCTGAGCACCATTGAAAGTAAAGGGAAGAGAAGCCGTTGTGAAATAAAGTGTTCTTTATAATCCCATGGACTGGTGGGCTACAGTCCATAGGGTCACAAAGAGTGGGACATGATTGAAGCAACTTAGCGTGCATGCACACAAAGGTAATGCAATGGAGTAAAGATAATCTTTCAGCAAATGGTGCTAAAACATCCACATGTACAAGAGAAAAAAAAATGTTCTGGACACAGACCTTACACCTTTTATAAAAATTAACTCAAAATGCATCATAGACCTAAATGTAAAACTTAAAACTGTGAAATCTCTAAAAAACAACAGGAGAAAATCTAAATGACCTTGGTATGGGAATGAATTATTATGTAGAAGACCAAAGGCATGATTCATTAATTAATTGCTAAGCTGAACTTCATTAAAATTAAAACTTCCGCTCTATGAAAGACAATGCCCCAAATGATGAGAAGACATGTCACAGACTGGGAGAAAATATTTGCAGAAGACACGTCTGATAAAGGACTGTTATCTAAAATATACCAGTGACTCTTAAAGCTTAGTATTAAAGTGAATAACCTGATTTAAAAGTGGGTAAAAATCCTAAACAGATACCTCACAAAGAAAAACATGCAGATGGCAATTAGACATCTATGAAGATGGTCAACATTATATGTTATTGTGGAGCTGAAAATTAAAACAATGAGATACCACTGCACGTCTATCAGAATGGCTCAAAAGCAAAACACACACACCAAATACTGGCAAAAAAAGGAGGCAGCATGTACTTTCCTTCATTGCTGGTGGAAATACAAAAATGACACAACCACTCCGGAAGATAGTTTGGCAGTTTCTTACAAAACTAAGGATTCTCTTAAAACACAATCCAGCAATTGTGCTCATCTGTATTTTTCCCAAATGGTTGAAAATGTATATGCACACGAAAATCTGCATAGGCATGTTTATAACAGTTTTACATTAGTCTTATTCACAATTGTCAAATACTGAAAACAGCCAAGGTGTCCTTCAGTAGGTGAACTGATAAACAGTGGTATACTCAGGCAATGGAATATTATTAAGTGCTTAAGAGAAATGAACTATCAAGATATGGAAAGGCATGGAGGAATTTTAAATGTATATACCAAGTGCAATTAGCCAATCTAAAAGGTGACATAATGTATAATTTCAACTATATAACATTCTGACAAACGCAAAATTGTGAAAATATGATGAGAATCAGTGGTGACCAGGATTTTTGAGGAGAGAGGGTAGAAGAGGCAAAGCGCAGGAGATTTTTAGAGAAACGAGAGTATTCTGTATGGTACTATAATGGTGGATACTTATCATTATATATTTGCTCTAACTCATAGAATGTACACCACTGAAAGTGGACTTCAATATAAACTATGGGCTTGAGTGATAATTTTCCAAGTTAACTTCACCATGGCATGTATGTATTACTCTGGTTGATAATGAGAGAGACTGTGCATATATAGGAATAGGTGGAAAACATCTGTACTTTCTGCCCAGTTTTGCCCTATACCTGAAACCACTCTAAAAAATAGTCTTTAAAAAAAAAATCAAAAAACCAGTAGAACAAGAATGAACAATACCTTTTATGGGTTCATCAGTATACTCACCAATAGCCCACAGCCAGGGAAAGAAGCAGTGAACTAGAAGATGTCAAAAGAATCTTCTCAAACTAAAATTCAAGGAGGAAACAAATGAAAAAAAAATCCAAAAAACAGATCATCCAAGAAATGTGAAATAATGTCAGAACATGTAACATATTTATAATTAGAATACTGGAAAAGAGAACCTAATGGAAAAAAAATATATATTTAAAGCAATAATGGCTGACAACTTTCTCAAATCAATGGAACAAAGAATGGCAGATCTCAGAATCTGACAGAACAAGAAGCAGGATAAATGCCAAAGACCAAACACACACACACCATTACCACCACCCCTTAAGAATCTCATATTTAAATTGGAGGAAACCAAAGACAAAGAGAAAATCTTGACAGACCCTGAGGGGGCAGGGAACATAGAGAGAATCTTCTTTCCTATAGAGAAACAGGAATAACAACTGCAGTACACCTCTCAGAAATCATTCAGGCCAGAAGTAGAGTGAAATACTCAAAGTGTCGGCAAAAACTGCAAACCTAGAATTCTACATCTAGTACCCTTCAAAAGTGAAAGAGAGGGCTTTTTTCAGACATAACCAGACATATAAAAACTAAAGGAATTCACTGCCATCAGACCTGCCTGCGAGAAATGTTAACAGAAATTCTTAACATAGAAGAAGGGGCTTCCCTCACAGCTCAGTTGGTAAAGAATCCGCCTGCAATGCAGGAGACCCTGGTTTGATTCCTGAATCAGGAAGATCCACTGGAGAAGGGATAGGCTACTCACTCCAGTATTCTGGCCTGGTGAATTCCACGGACTACAGTGCATGGGGTCCCAAAGAGTTGGACATGACTGAGTGACCTTAACTTTCACCTTCAACATAGAGAAAAAATAATATAGGTAAGATGCTTAAATGAAAATATTTTTTCTACATGAAGAAAAAAGGAGGATTGGGGGAAGAATAAATAAAGGTGAAATAAAATATTTTTCTTACTCTTAATTGGTCTCAGTTCAGTGCAGTTCAGTTCAGTCACTCAGTCGTGTCTGACTCTTTGCGACCCCATGAATCGCAGCACGCCAGGCCTCCCTGTCCATCACTAATTCCCGGAGTTCACTCAAACTCATGTCCATCGAGTTGGTAATACCATCGAGCCATCTCATCCTCTGTTGTCCCCTTCTCCTCCTGCCTCAATCCCTCCCAACATCAGAGTCTTTTCCAATGAGTCAACTCTTCGCATGAGGTGGCCAAAGTACTGGAGTTTCAGCTTTAGCATCATTCCTTCCAAAGAACACCCAGGACTGATCTCCTTTAGGATGGACTGGTTGGATCTCCTTGCAGTCCAAGGAACTCTCAAGAGTCTTCTCCAACACCACATTTCAAAAGCATCAATTCTTTGGCAGTCAGCTTTCTTCACAGTCCAACTTTCACATCCATACATGACCACTGGAAAAACCATAGCCTTGAGTAGGTAAAGTTGGAATCTAAATTTGACTACCAAGAGATTTCTGGAATTCTGTTTTTTTTCTGTGTAAAATGAGCATATCTGAGTACATTGAATGATTTTAACGTAATCTGCGGCTTTTGTAAGGCCTCTGAAATTGCAGACTGAGCTATTGTAAAATGGACATTTTTCTGGGATGTCAGTTTATAATTTTGACCACATTGTTAGATGTCTATTACTCATAAAATGACTAAAACTCTCTGACCCCACTGATTTCTATAGATTGAACATTCATTCTGTGGAAACCTGGAAGATGGTACTCTTTTTTTTTTTCTAATTTAAATTTTATGTGTTTATTTTGTTTTAATTTTTGTTAGAGTATAGTTGATATATTTTCTGCTATACAGCAAAGTGAATCAGTTATATATGTACATATATTCACTTTTTTTTCCTGATTCTTTCCCGTATAGGTGATTATAGAGTACTGAGTAGAGTTCCCTGTGCTATACACTAGGTCCTTATTAGTTATCTATTTTATATATAGTAGTATATATATGTCACTCCTAGTCTCCCAATTTATCCTTCCCCCCTTCCCCTCTGGTAACCATAAATTTGTTTATTACATTTGTGACTCTATTTCTATTTTGTAAATAAGTTCATTGATACCCTTTTTGAAGACACCACATATAAATGATACTTAAGACATTTGTCTTTTTCTATCTGACTTATTTCACTCAATATGACTGTGTCTGTCTCCATCCAAATAACATTATTTTGTTCTTCTTTTATGACTGAGCAATATTCAGTCATATATATATATACCATGTCTTTATTCATTCCTCTGTCGATGGACATTTAGTTTCTTGACTAATGTTTATAAATATCAGTAGGTACCAAAATGACTTTTAAAGTGCTATTTGAGTTCTTTACAGTAGTGATTATGATTAAAAGTGTAGAATAGAATCTGGATGGGCTTCAGAATTTGAAAGCACCCTGGATTTCAGGTCTTTTAAGTTTGGTTTTATCAATGGAGAAAATTACTATTCAGAAAATGGATTTACAGAAATATCAAAGGATCTGAAAACTTCTACCCTGTTCTTCACAGTTCACAAAGATGAGTGACTGGAGATCTAAAAGGATGTCTGGACCAGTTCTAGGCAAGATGAACTAATTATCTAATTCATAGTTTGAATGTTTCATTTTATTCGTTCTTTCATTCATGTATGTATTCAGCAAACAGTAAGTTTTTAATATGAGCCAAGCATAGTGTTAGGTGCTTTGGATACAGAAGAAGTACATATATTTTAGCTACCATTTCTTGAAAGCCTATTAAGTGATTTAGTTCACTTAATTCTCAAAACATTATAAAGACCTGACAACATGGAGACTCAGAGACATTACTTGGACATTCTTGTCCAAGGCTATACAAATAGTAATATTCACCTTACTTTAAACTCAGATATGATGCCCCTCTAAGACTGTAGACCTTCACGTTCCCTGCCTCTCTCTCTCTTAAAATCTGCCTTTCACAAACCTAAGAGTTTTGGGAGGAAAAATAAACACATAAGGCAATAATATACATGTCAGCAATAATAAGAGCAATATAATACTTAGTGAAAGTACTTAATATTAATTAAACAAATAGTGTTTTTTTCAATATTTATTTGCTTATTTGGCTTATTTACTTATTTGTGCCAGGTCTTAGTTGCACAGGATCTTCATTGTAGCCATGGAATCTTTTAGTTGAGGCCTTAGTTGAAGCCTGTGGGATTTAGTTCTCTGACCAGGGATCAAGCCTGGGCCCCTTGCCTTGGGAGCTCAGAGTCTCAGCCACTGAACCATTGGGAAAGTCCCCACCAAATCACTTATTGAGAGCCTATTTCATTACTCACATCCTTTTTGTAAGCTGAAAATAAAAAGTTCAGAAAAGCTACACTCAAAGACATGCAGAAATTTTTTTTTTTTTTTTTTTTCAGTCACAATGGAGAACTTTAAAACTAGATGAGGCCTTCCAGTTTACCTATTAGCACTTCCTTATTTTCTGAGAAAAACCTAGAGCTGCAGTGCAGTAGGTCTTGACCAGAACACACAGGAAACAGAGCTAGCTTGGGGAACATTGACTCACAATGTAAGATTTCTGCATCTGAAGTTTATTCAAGATGTCAGTTTCTTTTTCTTTTGATCTAATATCTGTTAAAAAACACAACAGGACTTTGTTATTTGTGCTTTTTCATTCTGTCTTAGTTTATGAAATATTTTAGTGTTCTTGGGTTATTGCTCAATTTTCTGCCTTGGATAATAAATATAATAAAATTTAATCTACTTTCATAATGAATGCAATATTTCTTTTTGTATAATATTTAATAAAATCTTTACCCTTATATATATGTATGTGGTATAGAGCTATAATTTTAATAAAGGCAGAAATGAGATGACTGATGGGGAGAAAGTGCTGTGCTGGAGCTGGCTCATATTTGTTCAAAAGAGCTGGGTATTAAATTTTCAGAAATTTTGTAAATTGTTTATTAAATACAGCCATTGTTTAGAAATAAAGCCAATTAACTGAAGGCAATTAATTATCAAAACTCATTGCTTTTAAATTATTTTACTATTAACTATAATCCATGTTCTTTAGTTTTATATTAATTGCATCTGTGTAGTAAAACTACTCTTTTTTAAGAATGTGCTACCACCCATCTCTTCTCAGTTCTTCATTCAATGGCATCATTTTTATAGCTTAAAACTGGCCACAGTGGGAGTATTTACACCACAGAAATTGACATATGCTACAAATCAGGGCACCACCCTTATGGCAGAAAGTGAAGAGGAACTAAAAAGCCTCTTGATGAAAGTGAAAGAGGAGAGTGAAAAAGTTGGCTTAAAACTCAACATTCAGAAAACTAAGATCATGGCATCTAGTCCCATCACTTCATGGGAAATAGATGGGAAAAAGTGTCAGACTTTATTTTTGGGGGCTCCAAAATCACTGCAGATGGTGACTGCAGCCATGAAATTAGAAGAAGCTTACTCCTTGGAAGAAAAGTTATGACCAACCT
>SJYX01012494.1:0-24493 GCA_006410675.1 Oreotragus oreotragus | reverse complement strand
TTCTTTGGAAGGAATGATGCTAAAGCTGAAACTCCAATACTTTGGCCACCTCATGCGAAGAGCTGACTCATTGGAAAAGACTCTGATGCTGGGAGGGATTGGGGGCAGGAGGAGAAGGGGACGACCGAGGATGAGATGGCTGGATGGCATCACTGACTCGATGGACGTGAGTTTGAGTGAACTCCGGGAGCTGGTGATGGACAGGGAGTCCTGGCATGCTGCGATTCATGAGGTCGCAAAGAGTTGAACATGACTGAGTGACTGAACTGACTGACTGACAAATCAGGGATATATTTTTCCCAGAGATTCAGTTGATAAACATATACCAGTATGCATTAAGAATAGAGGAATATCACAAATATTGATCAACTACTGCTAACCACAAAATCAAGCCTACTTTGATATTATAATCTTATGTTTACACCTTTTAAACTGGTTCTAGATCAAATTCTAGCTTCCCTGGTGGCTCAGCAGTAAAGAATCCTTCTTCAGTGCAGGAGATGAGGGTTCGGTCCCTGGGTCAGGAAGATCTCCTGGAAAAGGAAATGACAACCCAGTCCAGTGTTCCTGCCTGGGAAATCCCATGGACAGAGGACCTAGAGTCCATGAGGTTGCAAGAGTCGAACACGACTTATGACTAAACCACCATCACCACCAGATCAGGTTCCGGTTCTGTATGTTCTTTGAAAACATTCCAAACAGATTGGAGTTGAAGCAACATGAGGATGAAGTAAATGTGATACCTACTGTCTGTATATCTTACTTCAAACTATGAGGGAGCATATTTAAGGGCATAAACCAATGTATCGAGAGCAGCAGAGCAGGAAGAAGGGAAAAACTTTAGTTCTTGATGATGTTATTGACCCACTGAGTTAATTGATCCTAATATCACACTTCAGCATCTTGCTATGTAAAAAATATATTATTTTAAAGCCACTGTTAATTGGGTGTCTATTACTTGCAGCAGAATGTAACTTAACTAATATACCAGTTACCTACCCTGTTTATAGATAAAAGTCAGCTAATTCCTACAGCTAAGACAGTTAGGAAAGTTCACTTAAGGTCTTATTAGTACTTCTATTTTAAAGGCTTCTCTTTTTTATTTTTTATTTTATGTACAACTTTGACTTAATTATAGCCTCCAGTATATGAAAGGGTTATTTGAATGTAGATCTTTTATGTGAAAAGTAACCATAAAGAAACATTTGAAAGTATGAACACTCTAAGTATATGTTCATATAATTATGACTACTAATAACTATGGTGAATATCTGAAATACAACTTAATATAAATATAATTTTCCTTAGCAAAGAAAGTGACAGCAGAAACCAGTTATTCCAAGATTTATTAAGCCTTTCTCATCTTTGGAAGTTATTTATAACTGTAACATATTTATTGAATATATTCTCAGCAAGCATGCATCCAATTATAAACTGATGAGTATCATTTCATTAAATACCATTCTTTCAATTACTTGGATATTCTAATAATTATAGAAACAACCCCTAGTGATCTGATTTTTTACTATCAAAAATGTGACCCTTTAATGGAGAAATTTCAGTTTGGTTGAATGAAGAAGTAAACACTTTCTTATAACTCCAAACTCCCTGAGAGTATTACACAAAAATAAAACTAGTGTAAAAACATAGATTACAAGAGATCATTCTTTGTATGCAGTGAAGAGACAGAGTATAGTGAAATAAATTTCTCTGATAAATATGGTGCTTCATATTCTACCAAAAAACAATAAAATTGAAAGTGTTCAAAGTCAACCTATGAATATTGTAGTGAAGGAAGAAAAGGAGGAAATTAGAGGAAGAGAGAGAGATGACTATTAAAAAAATGATTTGAAATATGTAAACAGAGTAAAATAATAATAGATGATGCAATATTGGTTAATCTACTATTTGATTTACCCTGTAGGATGTCAAGGATATGGAGGGCAGCTGAAGAAATTCTTTGCAGCTTCTGAGAAGAATAGAGTGATGCATTATCCTAAAATCAAGCTTATTCTACACGGGCAGTTCTTTATTAACCTAATTTGAGTATAATCCTCTAACTAGCTCCCAGTTCTCCCACATTGCAGGCAGATTCTTTACTGTCTGAGCCACCAGGGAAGCCCAAGAATACTGGAGTGGGTAGCCTGTCCTTTTTCCAGGGGATNGAGAAGAATAGAGTGATGCATTATCCTAAAATCAAGCTTATTCTACACGGGCAGTTCTTTATTAACCTAATTTGAGTATAATCCTCTAACTAGCTCCCAGTTCTCCCACATTGCAGGCAGATTCTTTACTGTCTGAGCCACCAGGGAAGCCCAAGAATACTGGAGTGGGTAGCCTGTCCTTTTTCCAGGGGATTTTTTGACCCAGAAATTGAACCAGGGTCTCCTGCATTGCAGGCAGATTCTTTAACAGCTGAGCTACCAGGGAAGCCCCGACTGGTTCAACATCTATTAAAAGGCAAAAATGTTTCCTGTTTTCTCAGTCATATGCATTTGCAAATATATATATATGGTAAAGTGACAGCAGCAGAGGAACTTATGTTTGTGACCATATATAACACTTTGATATTGGACAGAACACATGAAAAAACTGTTTCAGATATTGGACAACAAATACTGCAAGCCTGCAATTCTTAAAAGAAGGAACACTTATGAAGTATGTCCCATGACTATCCTTGCTCTCTGCCTGGCAACAGTTTCCTCAAGTGTAACAGAAGGAGCTGAAGCATCAGCAGATCACAGAGTTCCCACTAAAATTAGAGCAGAAATCAGAATAAAGTTGCTGCATCCACTGGAATATGTAGGAAAAGGCACCAGGGAGGAGGGAATTGAGCTGAGTGGGGATCCCAGAAATTTAATGGAGGCTTCTGTTAAGTCTCTGGCCAAGAGTTGAGCTTACCAAGCTCAGGAAGAGACAATGGTTAGCTTACAAGGAAGCAAGCAACAAAGAGATGAGGACAAAACAGAGAGACTGAAGGTTGCACACTTTTGGAAGACACTGATGCTCCAAATCCAGCCAGAGTAGGAAAGCCTTGTTCATATCCTGAGCATTCAGCTGAGACATCAGAAAGACCATGCTATAACAGTATGGATCTTGTCCGAGTGCAGACATCAATAACGTTTTTCTGTAAAGAGCAGGAGAGCAAATATTTTAGTGTCTCTGCTCTATTGCAACTACTTAATGCTGCTTTTGTGGTATAAAAGCTTCTATTGATAACATATAAATGAATGGGTGTGACTGTGTTTCAATATACCTTTATTTACAAAATAACTAGGTTTTGAGCCAGGTTTGACCCACAGGCCGTAGTTTGCTGATTCCTGTCTAAGTAAGTCTACTCTAGACTGACATTTCTGAAACTGAGCTTTGATTATCGCAAAGAAAGGAAATGCCAAAGAATGCACAAACTACCGCACAATTGCACTCATCCCACATGCTGGTAAAGTAATGCTCAAAATTCTCCAAGCCAGGCTTCAACAGTACATGAACCATTAACTTCCAGATATTCGAGCTGGATTTAGAAAAGGCAGAGGAACCAGAGATCAAATTGCCAACATCCGCTGGATCATTGAAAAAGCAAAAAAAACTATGACCAATCTAGACAGCATATTAAAAAGCAGAGACATTACTTTTCCAACAAAGGTCTGTCTAGTCAAACCTATGGTTTTTCCAGTAGTCATGTATGAATGTGAGAGCTGGACTATAAAGAAAGCTGAGCACCAAAGAATTGATGCTTTTTAACTGTGGTGTTGGAGAAGACTCCTGAGTGTCCCTTGGACTGCAAGGAGATCCAACCAGTCAGTTGTAAAGGAAATTAGTCCTGAATATTCATTGGAAAGACTGATGCTGAACCTGAAACTCCAGTACTTTGGCCACCTGTTGAGAAGAACTAACTCAACAGAAAAGCCCCTGATGCTGGGAAAGATTGAAGGCAGGAGGAGAAGGGGACAACAGAGGATGAGATGGTTGGATGGCATCACCAACTCAATGGATATGAGTTTGAGTAAACTCTGGGAGTTGGCGATGGACTGGGAGGCCTGGCATGCTGCAGTCTGTGGGGGTCACAGAGTCAGACATGACTGAGTGACTGAACTGAAGCTTTTATAATATCCACAGAAGATAAAAAACTTAGATGTAAAATCTAACCAACTTAGAGAAGTTTGAGAAACACTTTTAGGCCTTCTACAGATATGTCCTAACAAAGCATAAAATAAATAGAAGCATAAACTTAATACAAGTTTAAATAGTCAGTAATCAAGCTGCTTGTTTGAACAAAAATCCATAATCTTAAGGGAAAAATAACAAAAATCTTAAGGGAAAAAAGTATATCTAAATCCTATCACCCAGATCTTTTAGTATAAAATAACACAATTATAAAACAAGAAGAATGAAATCAATATAAACAGACTTTGAGATAGCTTTGAGTTTTTACTTAGCAAATAGAAACTTTAAGAGAGATTCTGAATAATCTCAAGAGCTAAAGGCAAAATATAGTCTTATTAATAGACAGGTGAAGAATCTAAGCAGAGAAGTAGAAAATAGAAAAGAAAATAGAAAATCTACAATTAAAATGTATTCAATGTAATAACCAAACCTTTGAAAATCTATCATCTGAGCTTTATAGAAAACTGAATATGGGATAAGAAAGTTTTAATGAGCTTGAAGCAAATAGGGATGATCTAATAGAAAGAAAGAAGAGTCTTGAAGAAATGTTAAGAGCACCTCAAGAGTGTATGGAAAAATATCAAGTAGTATTACAAATGCTTAATTAAAATCCTAAAGAAAAAATAAAATGAGAAAGAGTGAAAAAAATTCAAATAAGTAACAGCTCAAATTTCATGAAAAACACTGACTTTCAAATCCTTAAGAAACTCAGAAATGCAAAATAGAAAAAAAAATACAAAGAAAATCATATCTAGGCATATCATAAATACATACATGAAAGCCAGAATTAAAAACTTGAAACACAACAAAGAAAATGAAAAAAATGTATTTAGTGTTCAAACAATACAAATAATGGGTGATTTCTCGCTAGAAAAAATGGAAGCCAGAAAACAATGGGGAAACTTTTAGACAGCCTAAGAATTAGCAAAACTAACTAAAAATCAAGCAAAACTCTGCTAAAGCAGGATTCTATATCCAATGAAAACATCTTGGAAAAACAAAGGTGACATGAAGATATTTTCAGCAAAGCAAAAGAGTAGATACCCCAGTACTCTTGCCTGGAAAATCCAATGGAGGGAGTAGCCTGGTGGGCTGCAGTCCATGGGGTCGCTAACAGTTGGACAGACTGAGCGACTTCACTTTCACTTTTCTCTTTCATGCATTGGAGAAGGAAATGGCAACCCACTCCAGTATTCTTGCCTGGAGAATCCCAGGGACGGGGGAGCCTGGTGGGCTGCCGTCTATGGGGTCACACAGAGTCGGACACGACTGAAGTGACTTAGCAGCAGCAGCAGCAGCAAGCCTGAACTACCAAAAATTAAATAAATAAATAAAAGTTGAAGAAAATTTTTGAACCAAAGGAAGTTATACCCAGACAGAAACTCTGATATATAGGAAATAATAAAGGGCTCCAGAAATGGCAAATAACTGGGATATAGACACACACACTACAGAGGGATATACTACATACCTACACACAGAAAACTCTAGTCCAGATAGTGTAGTAGTGACTCCAACCAACAGTTAAGCAACACATAATACCAATCTTATATAAATTATTTCAGAATATAGAGAAGGAAAGAACTCTTCCTAAATCATTGTAAGAAGCCAGCAATGTGGTACAAATATTCCCAAAAAAAAGAAAATATCACACCAATCTCTGTCAGGAACATAGATGCAACATCCTAACAAAATATTAACATATCAAATCTCTCAGTATATAAACAACAACATAAAATGACTAAGTTATTTTACCCTAAGCAACATAAAATGACTAAGTTATTTTACTAGAAATTCAAGGTTTATCCAAATTTGAAAAATCAATGTTTAATTCACCATCTTATTAGAATAAAATAAAAAAATAATGTTATCATCTGAATAGATGCAGAAAAACTATTTGACACAATATAATGATGTTTTATGGCCATAACTCAAAGAACTAGAAGGGAAGAGATCTTTCCCAATCTGCTAAAGTCAGTTCAGTTGCTCAGTTGTGTCCAACTCTTTGTGACCTCATGGACTGCAGTATGCCAGGCTTCCCTGTCCATCACCAACTCCCGGGGCTTGATCAAACTCATGTCCATCTAGTCAGTGATGCCATCCAACCATCTCATCCTGTCATCCCCTTCTCCTGCTTTCAATCTTTCCCAGCATCAGGGTCTTTTCCAATTAGTCAGTTCTTTGCATCAGGTGGCCAAAGTATTGGAGTTTCAGCTTTAGCATCAGTCTTTCCAGTGAATATTCAGGATTAATGTCCTTTACGATTGACTGGTTGGATCTCCTTGCAGTCCAAGGGACACTCAAGAGTCTTCTCCAACACCACAGTTCAAAAGCATCAATTCTTCAACATTCAGCTTTCTTTATAGTCCAACTTTTACATCCATACATGACACTTGGAAAAACAATGGCTTTAACTAGATGAACCTTTGTTAGCAAAGTAATGTCTCTGATTTAATATGGTGTCTAGATTGGTCATAGTTTTCCTTCCAACTGTCTCATCCTCTGTCATCCCCATCTGCAGTGACTTTGGAGACCAAAAAAATAAAGTTTGTCACTGTTTCCACTGTTTCCCCATCTATTTGCCATGAAGTGATGGAACCAGTTGCCATGATCTTAATTTTCTGAATGTTGAGTTTTAAGCCAGCTTTTTCACTCTTCTCTTTCACTTTCATCAAGAGGCTCATTAGTTCTTCGTTTTCTGCCATAAGGGTGGTGTCATCTGCATATCTGAGTTTACTGATATTTCTCTCAGCAATCTTGATTCCAGCTTGTGCTTCACTGAGCCCAGCATTTCCACAGGCAATGGAAAAGGTCAGTCTTCATCTCAGTCCCAAAGAAAGGCAATGCCAAAGAATGGTTAAACTTGTGGATCACAACAAAGTATGGAAAATTCTTAAAAGGGTGGGGATACTAGGCCACCTTGGGTTCGATCCCTTGGTCAGGAAGATTCCCTGGAGAAGGAAATGGCAGCCCACTCCAGTACTCTTGCCTAGAAAATCCCATGGACAGCGGAGCCTGGTGTCCATGGGTCACAAAGAGTAGGACACGACTGACCCACTTCACTTTCTTTACCTGCCTCCTGAGAAATCTGTATGCAGGTCAAGAAGCAACAGTTAGAACTGGACATGGAACAGACTGGTTCCAAATATAGAAAGGAGTACATCAAGGTTGTATATTGTCACCCTGCTTGTTTAACTGATATGCAGAGTATACCATGTGAAATGCCGGGCTGGATAAAGGACAAGCTGGAGTCAAGATTGCCGGGAGAAATATCAATAACCTCAGTCTGATAAAGGGCAAATACAAAAAAAAATTTCAGCTAACATTCCACTTAATGAAACTTTGAATTGTTTCTTCTTAAGTGGCAACTTAAGAAGTTGCTCTTGCCAGTTATATACCTGTCTCTTATACACATCTAGATGTGTATAAGAGACAGGAGTTAGCATATAAAATAACTTCTAAATATTTTTTCATCATAATTTTCAGTTGATAGTTGTATGGATACAGAATGAAATAACTCACAGGAGATGATTATAATCTTATGGTAGAATCTGACTTTTAAAAAAATGATCATGAATCGTATAGAAATGTATGATTTTTTTCTATTGCTGAAAATAATGACTTCAAGTATAGATATTTGTATCTTTGAGTTTTCTGAGAATTGAGCAGAAATGAAAATAATTTATTTTTTCTCTCATGTAGAGATTTTTCATAGAAGGTTAAATATGATAATATTGTTTCCCAAAAATGTTCTTAAATTACTGATTTTAAAAGCGCTGCTAGTATAAAAAGATCATTTTTAGAGTATTATAGTATATTGTATGAATCAGCTACCGGTGGTATATCTTCTACAAACTAGCTTGTTAGTTTACTAATTCCCTACCTTATTCCTGAAACAATTTGATGCAGCTTATAAAGATCTACGCTGTGCAAAAGGTAAGAATACTTAAATAAAAAGGGTGGAAGGGAAGAGAAAATCCAGGCAATGCAATAATGTGAAACTTAGGATGAGATTGGTGCTCTCAAGGGGGATGAGATTGGTGCTCTCAAGGGTTCTGCATACTTTGCTATAAACAAGCTGTCGATGTAGTCTGGAGCTTCCTACTGGTATTGCCAAATCAGTGTCTGATCCCCTAGCCCTGTGCACAGCAAAGCCAGTCAGCTGACACTGGGTTGTGATGAAGGAATGTTGTTGTTGCTCCATCACTAAGTCATATCCAGCTCTTTGCAACCCCCATGGCTGTAGCACGCCAGGCTCCTCTGTCCTCCACTGTCTCCTGGAGTTTGCTGAGGTTCATGTTCATTGAATCGTTGATGCTGTCTAACCATCTCATCCACTGCCTTCGCCTCCTGCCTTCTGTCTTTCCTGGCATCGGGATATTTTCCAGTGAGTTGGCTCTTCACATCAAGTGGCAAAAGTATTGGAGCTTCAGCATCAGTCCTTCCAATGAGTGTTCAGGGTTGGTTTCGTTTAGGATTGGTGGTTTGATCTGGCAGTACAGGAGACTCTAAAGAGTCTTCTGTAACAATTCAAAAAGATCAATTCTTCATTACTCAATCTTTATGGATCATCTCTCACATCCATACGTGACTACTGGAAAAACCATAGCTTTGACTAAACAGACGTGTTGGCAGAGTGATGTCTCTGCTTTTTAATACTCTGCCTAGGTCTGTCATAGCTTTTCTTCCAAGGAGCAAGCATCTTTTAATTTCACGGCTGCAGTCATCATCCACAATGATTTTGAAGCCCAAGAAAATAAAATATGCCACTGTCTGCCACTGTTTCCAATTTTTCCCCATCTATTTGCCATGAAGTGATGGGACCAGATGCCATGATCTTAGTTTTCTGAATGTTGAGTTTTAAGCCAGTTTTTTCCATTCTCTTTCACCCTCATCAAGAGGCTCCTTAGTTCCTCTTCACTTTATGCCATTAGAGTGGTGTGGTATCATCTACATATCTGAGTTGTTGATATTTTTCCCAGCAATATTGATTCCAGCTTGAGCTTCATCCAGCTCCAGCATTTCATATGATGTACTCTGCATGTAAGTTGAATAAGCAGGGTGACAATATACAGCCTTGTCATACTCCTTTCCCAGGTTTGAATCACTTAGTTGTTCCATGTCTGATTCTAACTGTTGCTTCTTGACCCGCATACAGGTTTCTCGGGAGACAGGTGAGATGGTCTGATACTCCCATCTCTTTAAGAATTTTCCACAGTTTGTTGTGGTCTGCACAGGCAAAGGCTTCAGTGTAGTCAGTGAAACAGAACATAAATTATAATTTATTTCACCGACTTTTCTTATGGCAGCTTTCTTTCTAAATCATATTGTTTTGGGGTCTGAAATAAACTTCTAAAACTTTTAAAATCATCTTAAAAAATTTTTTTTGTCTATTTGTTTATTTGGCTGCACTGGGTCCTAGTTGTGGCACATAAACTCTTAGTTGCAGCATGTGGGATCTAGTTCCCTGACCGGGGATCGAACCTGGGTCCCCTGCATTGGGAGCATGGAGTCTTAGCCACCAGACCACCAGGAAAATCCCTAAAATAATCTTTAATGTTTAGATTAAGTATTGGTTAAGTCAGATCACTCACCTGTCAATAAATGAGTGAACAATGAATGAATGTTCATGGGCATCTATTACACAGCAAGTGTAGCACTTGCGAAGTGATTTTAAATGACAGACTTCTTTGTAAGTAGATAATTCATATAAGCAGTCCTATTCCTGGGTGTGGGCGGGGCAGAGACAGTATAAAATGAATCTTTCTAAAATGAACTCTGCAGTCCTGTGAGAAAAATACTATCATTTGTGGTTGCAGTTTTTGCTAGTAGCTTAACATCAGATAAAAAGATACTAAAGAACGAAAGACCACTAAGAAGCTTTAAAAGGTGCAATTATTAATAACATCAGAATAGTACATTTCAGTCCTAAGCTTTAAAGTACAATAATATAGACTTTGAATTTTTTAAGATATATTCCCTCATTTTATAGATGAAGAAACTAGGACTGTGATTTGTCCACAATAGTAAGGTTAAAGGTAAAGCCAGGACTAGAAACTTACTTCTCCTGATCACTTTATCATATGCCTGTTAGTACAGTATGGTCTCATTTTTATAAAAATCATATGAAATAACTGCCCCATTGATTATTAGGAGCATTTGACCAGGGATTCCTAACATTGTTTTTTGTCAGACACTCGTTTCATTTTTGTATACTTCATTTTGTGAAGTCCACGTTTTATAAGATTTGTCTATAATACACTTTTATTTTTAATTTGAAACATAGAATTGCAATTATATCTCTTAATCAGCCCAAACAAATAATTGTTACAAGAATAGATGTAATTCTAGTCCAAACGAAGATTTCCATTTAAACTTTTGAATCAATAGAAATAACCCAAAGAACTCTATTTCTACCTCACAGACCCCTGGAAATCTGGACCCCACCCAGCTTTGAAATTACTTTCCCAGTCTCAAACAGCTTTCCCCAGGATGTAGGAGATGTGACGCCTCCCTCTTCTGTAACAAATAAGTCTACTGTTTGTCTTCATTAATGAGTATGTTTAAAAATAATCATACCTATTTGTAGGGAAGAGAAAAAACCAGAGGGCCAGGACTCAGAAGATCAGTGTTAGATTTAAATGTGGATCTTTGACTCTGTATCTCTTTGGCTCTTCCTTTCAGCTGTCAAAGGTATACATGTTTTCTGGTGCGAAGTCTTAAGATTTTGACTGTAGTTTTGAGAATCTTGAATCTGGTCTCAATTCAGTTGTTTTTGGTTGGTGTTCTTTCCTTGTTTCCCTAAATGATTCCTTTAAACACTGAATTTCTAAAAAGCACTTAGAGTGTAATTGTCTAATAAAAAGCAAGCCTGTTCAGGAACAGCATATGTAACATAATAAGAAGTGTTCCTTTAATTTTCAGTCCCTTAGTGAATAGCTTTTTATAGCAAAATTTCACCTACAAGGTGTCCCCAAGCTTGGTAGAAAATGTGCACACAGCGTGTTGTAAAACAGTTCTCTTAAGGAACATTTGGATCTTTGGATGTGTACTTGTATAAAATACACTGCATCCATAAGTTTGTAGCTCATTTCTCTATGCTTTCTCTAAAAACATCAAAAGTTGTAAAAGGTTTATTTCGGTTCATGTGGTAGTGTTGTGTGTGTGATTCTTTGTTCTAGTTCTAAACTGTTATTAACCACTGAAGTGAACCTTCTCCCGGGTTTGGCCTTTTGGATTCACAGTGTATTCAAAACCTAATTACAGATTAGTGTGTTTTTGAGACTTTTAGAGCAAGTATCAGAAGACTGAAAAAGAAAATGAGAGTAATGGTATCATTTCATGTAGAGATAAAGAGACCCTAAACATGAATGGGTGTCAAGTCATCTAAAGAAAAGAAAAAAGAGAAGGAACTTCATTCACTGAGACTGATGGTGTATGAGTTGGGGATTATGGGAATATTCATGACTCAATCAAGAAGCACAATGAATTGATGTTTGAAATTGTTCATCTTTTAAGTAAACATTGGATAAATGGAAAGTAGACTCCATATTCACTACATGTAGAATTGGCTGTTTCAGTGTACAGAAATAGCAGTTTGTTAATCTCTTCCTGAGTTGGTTTAGTTTATCAAGTAAATCACACATTTATAAGAATTCTCTAGCTATGTAAATATTTAATGCAAATATTTAATAGAAAAAGGAGTTTGCTCTATAATTAGCCTTGCTAATATATACACATTTTTCCATGGGAAAGTAAGTTCTAATGTTGATAAATTAAATACCGTTAAGATTTGGGGATTTGAAAACACTGCAATAGTGAGACATTAATTTAAAGGATCAGAAAGTGGAAAGTGTTAGTTGCTAACATTCCAACTTGATTTTTATGCATAACTCAGTTTTCTGTGCAGCCAGATACAAGACATTGTTGGAACTTTACATCAGAATTTAAAATTAATTCAAATATGGAAAATAATGTTGCTTATTATTTGTAATATAACTTCCTTGCAAAGCTTGAAATCATGCTTGTGTGTGCTTATATAGTTGTCGTATTTTAGCCTTCTTAAGTAAGGTGTAATAATTAAGCTCTCCCTCCACTGCCCCACCAGTTGCTGTTGTGCTCCAAGACCTGACTATTCTCTCTTCCTTGTTGTTGGGAGCCCACCAGCTTTCCTTGATCTTCATTGTCAACATGTGCCCTGCCTCCTGTTCCCAGACTTGCTCCAGCTCTTGTGATCTGGCATAACATCCTGGAAGCATGTTAAGTGCTGCTTTCCCCCTTCTTGATAACCTGTAGCCATCATTCTCCAGGCCATACTTGTGGTAACTTCATTTATCAAATATTTATTGAGCATGTATAGCAAGTCAGACATCGTCGTAGACACTGAAGACACTGAGCTTTTTTGGTCCAGTTTCCTGCTCTAATATTGTTCTCCAAGGGTCTCTCAAATGTGTATAGATCTAATCTCAAGAGGAAGAAGTAATAATACTCATCCTAATATTCATATTACGATAACATAATATACATTTCTTAGACATTCCTAGACACAGAATTACTTAGGAGGTGCTCAGTAACTATCTTATTCCCTATTTTTATTATCAAAATATCTTCTTTCACAGAAGGCAAAACTTGCAACAAATACACTTGCAATAATGACATTTGTTTTGTTACCCTTTAGAGTCTGCATATGATAGTAGATCTAGTATGTGTCTCTGAATTGGAGGAATGTGGACAAGGCTAACTCTCCAGGCTTAATAGCCTCATCTTTGGCAGTGAAACGTGTGGGGTTATATGAGGACCAAATGAAACGTGGGGTCTGAAATCACACAAAACATAGTAGACACTTACAGACTTAGAGAGAGGTAGAAGGTAAGCAAGGAATTCTTCGTAAAGGCGGGGTATCATATGTCCCCATGTCACTTCAGTAAGTACATTATATAAGTGAAGGAATGAGTTTTCCAATTTAGTATTAAATTATCACAGTTATTCTTTTTACTTTTACCTCCTTCCCCTTCTCTCTCGTCTCCTCCCATTACTTCCTAGTTACTTACTAGTGTTCTTTGTGTTATTCTTGAGGTTTCAGGGCATAGAGGCACAGTGTCTTGATGTTCTAGTGGTAAAATATTTTTTAAAAACAACTTTTTAAAGGGAAAATCGGTAATTTTTTATTCTGTGGTTTTCATATATAATTAGTTTCAAAAAAAACTTTATGAGAAACATCACTTATCTTGAATTTTAGAAGAATTTGAATTTGATTCAGATTCCACAGTTAGGCACATGCATCAAAGTGGCTCTTGGTCTCTGTCAATACAAGTAGATCTTGCTGTGAACAGTGTCTTGTGACACACACTCACAGATAGTCTGTCCAGCTGAGCACAGAGGTCATTGACAGGGCAAAGGATGGATAGAGCTGGCCCTTCAGCTGCCTGATTGTACTCAGATGATGGAGCAGATAGATTGTGATTTACTTCCTTCATACAATACAGTTTTCCCATGTAGAAGTAGTTCTCAGTACAGTGTTTAGAGAGCTGCTAAGGCTCTGAACACTTGTTTGAGATTTCCATGTTTTGTGTTCTTTAAGCTAGATGATTTTTTAAAGACCTCATCCATTTCCAAAATTCTGTGTGATGTAAATTTAGAAAACTTTTTTCTCCCTATTTCTCAACCTCCTCTAAAGAAAGTCATCAACTTAGCTATAGTATCTGAAACTGTGAATGTTCAGTGAAGAAGATAGGTGAACTGTTCCTAAGTAACTATATGAAATAATTTTTAAAATAAAAATGTGGCCTTATTTTGTGTAAGGAAGAATGTTTACTGGTTTGACTGCTAGATTTAAAAAAAAAAAAAAAAACACCAAAAAAACAGACTACAAAAAGTACAAACTAAATTTCCAAGAATCTGATTTTTTTAGATAGAAGCAAGGAATTCTTGCTTATATTCAACTGTAACATATTTTCTCAGTAAATAATGTTTAAAATAATAGGGGATCCCTCTGCTCTGGCTTTTTTTGGTGTGTAGTAATCTCAGTCTAATACCAAGAGTTAGGAGTTCTAAATTACTGGAAAAAGAAAATGAAGACATTGCACTCTTTATATACAACTCTGGTGGGCTATGCTGAGTTCCTGCAGTGCTAACAAGAATTTACCAAAAGAACAGTTCTTTTTATTGGCTACTCATCACAAATGCTGTCTCATTGATTTAAAAAAAAAAAAGGATACTTATATCTTTGACTGCAGATTATTTATTTTTAAACGTAAAAGATGCAAATGTTGTAAATCAATTATATTTCAGTTTTTAAAAAATAAAAAAGGAAAGCTGAAAAGAATATAAACATCGTAAGAGTAAGAATAGAAGGTACAAGGCTTTACAGTTTTGCCTTTAGGTCACCAGCTTTGAACCAGTCATTTCAGTTTAATTGATAATTCTCACTAACATATTATGTTAACAGGGTAAAAGTACTTGTTATCATGCTTACGATCGTTGTTCAGTCACCAAGTCATGTCTGACTCTTTGTGACCCCATGGACTGCAGCACACCAAGCTTCCCTGTCCTTCACTATCTCCTGGAGTTTGCGCAAACTCACATCCATTGAGTCAGTGATGCCATCCAACCGTCTCATCCTCTCTGTTGCCCTCTTCTCTTTTTGTCCTCAATCTTTCCTAGCATCAGGGTCTTTGCTAATGAATCGCATCAGGTGGCCAAAGTATTGGAGCTTCAGCCATCAGTCCTTCTAATGAATATTCATGGTTGATTTCCTTTAAGATTGACTGGTTTGATCTCCTTGTTGTTTAAGGGACTGTCAAGAGTCTTCTCCAGCACCACAGTTCAATAGCATGCCTAACTTGTGTTTTAAAACAGGAGCTACATGATTAAGTTAGTAGTGAAGTAGAATAAATCATGACTCTTCCTGCTTTTAGTATTAGGAGATTGGCATGCCATGTGAATACATTTTGAAGGAAATTTTTATATTTCAGGGAGAATTTGTCAATTTTATTTGAACACCTAAAGTGAAAACCTGAAATCAAATAAAATAATGTAAATCGGTCTTCAGTGGCTCTTTCCTCATTCACAGAAAGAAAAGTACATTTTTTTTTTAAGTGTTATTGCCTTTTTCATTTTTGTTGAAGGTACTTCCTGTAGTTTCTTTTTTGTCTTTCAGTGTTAGGACATTTTGACATATAAAGTGTACATTTTAATGTGGTCATATTGGTTAATCTTTGTAACTCTTCCTATTACCTCACACCTAGAAAGTAATTTCCTAGTTGAAGGCCAGTTATATACTCACCTGTATTCTCTTCTAATTTTAAAAAATTAGTTTCATTATTTTATATTTTCCTCTGTTCCAGATAATGCTAACTGTGAGTCCTTGGTTAGACCCCAGAGAATCTTAACAACTCCTTAAAATTCTACACATAATTGTATGTGTATCTATATCTATATTTGCCTTTTTCTGTGTAAGAATCTGCAACATTTATTAGATTCTCAAAAGGATCTGTCCCCTACACTCCTCCCCTTTCCAAAAAATTATTAGAAGGGCTACTGCTATAATCTGTTTGAACTTCATCTGGATATCAGATGGTGTGTCATGTGAAGGTAATTTTTCCCCTTTTCCTCAGTAGTTCAAGTGTCCCAAACCATTGCCGTCAAGAAATAAATTTGTTTTTAATTAATTTGTTATCTTTTTATATCTACAGAAAAAGTTAGAGAAATCCAAGAAAAACTTGATGCATTTATTGAAGCTCTTCATCAAGAGAAATAAATTGTAATAAGTGAGTAAAAACCTTACTGCATTGGTACTGACTAAACACAAAATTTATATTTAAAACTTACTTTAATAGTTTATCATTCTACTTAACTATATCCTCCTGCTGCTGCTGCTGCTGCTGCTAAGTCACTTCAGTCGTGTCCGACTCTGTGCGATCCCATAGACGGCAGCCCACCAGGCTCCCCCATCCCTGGGATTCTCCAGGCAAGAATACTGGAGTGGGTTGCCATTTCCTTCTCCAGTGCATGAAAGAGAAAAGTGAAAGTGAAGTCGCTCAGTCTGTCCGACTGTTAGCGACCCCATGGACTGCAGCCCACCAGGCTACTCCGTCCATTGGATTTTCCAGGCAAGAGTACTGGGGTGGGGTGCCATTGCCTTCCCCGAACTATATCCTACTTACTCCTTAATAATAATCTTAATGTAATTAAATAATTTAAAAAGCAGAAATTTCCAAAACTAGGTTGTACAGCTTTTGTATATGATGTTCCTTTGAATAACTTGATCGCCTTGTGGCTGAACTAAAAATATCCCCTAGAACTCATTTTGAACAGAAAAAAAGATAAACAAAGCTAAACTGTTTCATGATATGCTGGTGGCTCATAGATTTTCTGTTTATAAAGAATTGAACTGTTGCACTCATTTTCTCATTGTTTGTATTCAGTGAATAATCACATATATGTTCACTGGCAAATTGGGTTGACTAAAATTTTTAATAATTGTTCTTAATCTTATTTTCAGTATTTAAAAACATTTAAACTTTTTCAATTTGAAATAACTCGACAGCTGTAGAATATAGGACTCCACTGAATGTATGGGCTCTTGTCTAATTCTGTATTGTGGCATTATAAGCAGTGCCTAATAAAATATTATTTTTGAAGACTTCCCTTACTAGCAGAGTTAATTGCTAATTATTGCTGAAAAAATATAATTAGGAAGTCTTTTATTGAAGTTGAGAAAGGGAAAATGCTATAATTAAGACCTTTTCACTTATTTAAAATAATTACTTTGTGAGTCCTGGCTCTGTAGACAGCTTGCAACACAGAGGTAAACAGAGGAGAAATGTGAAAGTTTTTCTCCCTAGTTGCACTGTGTTCAGAAAATACCCTTAAATCAGACTCCCTACTTTCTTGTACTGTTGAGGCAATATATTTGAGAAAGCAAGCTAGAAAAAGGAAGCACAGCTCAGACCAGCATCACACAAAACGGTACACCAGCAATGAATGAGAGAGGAAGGAGTAAAAAGCTTTAGAATGATGCTTTGTTACTCTGTTTCTCTTTCATAAGCTAAGACAGGTATATGGATGTATACAAAAATGTGTCTAGAAACTAAATATTAATCATCTTTCACAAAGGCCAAAAATAATTCAGTTTTTAAGTGTCTATGCTCATAAACGTTTTTATACAGTTTCAGTGTACGAAAATTTTCTTTTAAAACCATGAAATGTTATGAGGTCTTCCTCACTGTCATAGTTCCTTACTATCAGTAGTTAATGTTAGAAACATTTGAGAATCTTCTGGATTTGGATATTCTCTTCATAAGCGTCAGAGTTTGCTTGATACTTCTGTTTACAAATATAGTTTTTTTGGGGGGTGGAATTCACAGAAACCCAATTAAAAATATCATTTCCATCTCTAATGAAATAAGGAAGCCCAGAGCCAACCAGGTCAGTGTCACTTACCTAAGCTGGTCAGTGTGATATCTGGAGTAATTGTTACTGCCAGGAACATGCCTTTTTCTGCCAAAGTGTCTGACCCAAGTGAAGGCCGAGACAGTCCTACGAGGCAGGTTGTGTACCGGAAAACAGTCCCAGCTTTTGTTGTTCTTCCCACCCCTTGGGATTCATGGCTCTGTGAACTATTACGTTTATCTGTGAGTTGGACAGATGATCTATTTTTTATCCTGCAAATCCACTTAAAAGAGTAAATCTGGGACTTCTGATGGTACAGTGGTTAAGACTGTACTCCCAATGCAGGGAGCCTAGTTCAATAGGTTCCCTGGTTGGGGAACTGATCTCAGATGCCACAGGCGAGGCTAGGAAAAAAAAAAGTAAAAGAATAAATCTAGCAAAACTGTAGCCTTGCTTCATTTTGACCATTTAATAAAAGTTGCCAGGCGTTTTAAGGAATTTGCATTCCTCTCAGAGAGTTTTGAGATGCGTGTAGTTACTCAGCCTGGTCATTTTGAATAACTGATACTTGCTGAAGATGAATTCCAATATTTTTTGATTCATACATCATATTTGATAAAACTTTTATTGTTCAGGTGGCTACTTCAAATTTAGTAAAGCTAGCAAATTAGGCAGTTAAGCTTCAATATTTTTAAGATCATACAGTAGTAAAATTTACTTAGAAGTTTTACATTTGTCTCCCCAGACCTAAATTTACCAATGAAAATTCTGTTTGTTTTTACAGAATCCTACTCATCATATAATCACCTCAGCATACATCTGAAGAAAGAAAACTCAGAAGTCTTTTGTCTTTCCTTTTTTTTCTTCTGCTATTCTGCCTTTCTAAACATAAAATAAAGTCATGGAATAAAAATTCATGTGTGTTAGAGGCACTTAACAGTAAGCTGCCTTTTGAATGGAAGAACAGTGGAAATGCCATTAACATTCTGTTATATTGTATTTAAGTGACAAATTGGGATAATTTAAGTGGTGTGGCCATTAGGTTGTCCTTGAAGATAAGAAACTTGCACTCCTGCTTGTTGTTTCATTTTTAGTGGCACGAGTTCAACTAACTCTTTAGCCAACGTTACTCGATGTAATTTCTTTTCCAGAGAAAGAATGTTAGGTGTTTTGAAATAAAACTTATGGCAATTTTCTAAAGACTATCAATTGTATATAAAATGATGGTAACCTGCTGAGTTGTTGTCTGTATCTGCAGTGTTCTGTGTACAGAACCTATTTGACCAGGATAGTTCAGTTTATATTTACTTGAATGAAAGTGAGTTAACAGAAAAATTCTTCAAATAGGTTAATTTATACAATTCTGTGTACATTCAGTGAAAGATTTCAACCCTTCATTGACAGCTTAGAAGTTGCCGTAGAAGCTAAGTCAGTAGCAGCTTACCTGTTTGATTCAGTTGATGTTTTTAAACTGTCTATCCATTTGAATTCATTCATTTTGGATGTTTTATACTTGAGCTAGGCTTTCTTGTTGACGGTGTGGTTTTTTTTGTTGTTGTTTTTTTTTACCTGTTGACAGAGCTGTTGGATTTTGATGGGGAATATTAAGAATAATCAATTGACTAATTCATTTAGACTATTGTCAAACATTTCATTGAGGCCTCAGGAAAAGCCTTCTTTCATAAAACTGTGTTTTAAATGGAAATTATTTCAGCAATTAGAATTATGTTGACCATTCCCTTCTCTGGATGTTTAGAGAAAAATATAAAGTTTAATTCATTGCAGTTCAATTATGGTAATATCCTCACATCATTTTCATGTCTTTTTTTTTTAATATTTTGTAATGACTGAAGGACTTTAAAGCAAAGAAATAGGCCATTTTTGACTTTCAATTGTCTTTGCCATTTAACTCTGCTTCTTGCTGCCATTTCATTAGTATTCTAATAAAAGTGTCCATTTTGTGACAGTTTTTATTTTACAGTTTACTTAATCTTTAAGTTTCTTGGAATTATGTTTTGGTAACAGTTTCCACATTTTTTAAAATTTAACATCAGTACATTCTTTATTGTTATCTCTATCAAGATCTGACACAATATGCAAGGTTAAAGGATACCACAAAATATTTCAGATTGAAAATTCAGGAATTATTTGTTGTATACTGTTTGATAGGAAGGCAATGGCACCCCACCCCAGTACTCTTGCCTGGAAAATCCAATGGACGGAGTAGCCTGGTGGGCTGCAGTCCATGGGGTCGCTAACAGTCGGACAGACTGAGCGACTTCACTTTCACTTTTCTCTTTCATGCATTGGAGAAGGAAATGGCAACCCACTCCAGTATTCTTGCCTGGAGAATCCCAGGGATGGGGGAGCCTGCTGGACTGCCGTCTATGGGGCCACACAGAGTCGGACACGACTGAAGTGACTTAGCAGCAGCAGCAGCAGCAGATGCAGTTTTAAGCAGAGAGTAGCAAATATTTTATTTGGGAGCTGAGTCATCAAGAACATTTCTGTATNACTGCCGTCTATGGGGCCACACAGAGTCGGACACGACTGAAGTGACTTAGCAGCAGCAGCAGCAGCAGATGCAGTTTTAAGCAGAGAGTAGCAAATATTTTATTTGGGAGCTGAGTCATCAAGAACATTTCTGTATCCTTCAGACAGACCTAGGGACAGTGAGTGAGTAGGTGGGTGAATGGAGAGGGAGCAGAGTGCCCTGATGCTCTGTTAAGAGGTGACCAACTGGTTAACTCCCTCCAACTAGTGCTGGCCGGTGGGTAAATACCCTCACTGAAGCAGACATCATTCAGTTAGTAATTAATATTTTTGCAGTTGTAAAACACAGCAACTTTAAAACTACAAATGTATATCTAAAAAAAAGGAAAAGGACCGTGTTTATTTCTATGAGCTATGGATAGGGAAAAATGCACTCAGCTGTGTTTCTACAGATTTCCCCCAAGCAAAAGGCTGATGTTAAGTCAGTGCTTTTATTGCAACTCTTTCTATAAATTTAAGAAGGGGTGGTTAAAGGAGATGTTTCCATTTCTTTGAGATCAGTATTTGTGATTTAAATATATAAATAATAAAATGTTATTAAAAATCCTGTTTTATTAGAGTCCAGACATTTACCTGTCCTACTTGGTAATATGACTTCTTTCATGGATTATATATTGTTTTCCTTTATGGCTGATCTCACGCTAAGCATGCTTCCCTCCCCACCCAAAAGCTAGCCATTTCTTAAAATCGGATGTTTTAAAAGAAAAAACCCTCAGATTCTCAACAGTAAACAGTAAACTGTGTTGTGTTAGTAGTTCAAAAATCACAAATGATTCAAATGTAAACAAATCACTATGCAAAAGTATAAAAATGTAACAAATAGAAACAAATTCAATATACAAAAGTCAAATTCTAATGAGACCAGGAATCATTTTGTTTTTCACCACAGAATTTGCAAGGAATAGAATGAACAAAGCTCTGTACTGAAGACTGAACAACTATAAATAGATTTAAAATTTACTCAATCCAGGTATCAATTTAAGAAATCAAGCTATGTGGGCAGTGAATGATAGGAAATGAGTGGTTCCTGCAGCTTCATGGTTGAACCATAGTTCAGCTGAGCTGTAGTTACAAGCGGAGCACTCACCCTTTTTTAGCTGCTTAATTATGTCCTCTTTTCTCTGTATTATCCCCCTCTCTCCAGGCTTTACTCTGACACACTCCTTCCCAACAAATTATTTAGCCTCCAGATACAAATGAATAGTGTAATAATGAGAAAGGAACATTGCAGAGAGTGGTATTTCCTGACCTTAAATTTGGGAATTTTGCATATGATATTAAGATTCAGAGTGTAGGTTTAAAAGGTAAATCCTTTAACCAGTCAATAATTTTATTTTTATTTATTTTAGATCTATTTATGTGCTAAAAGAAATACGTTTTAGTTTTCCAATAAAGGGGATCAAAGATTTGTGTGTTTGTTTTTTGTTTTTTTTTTTCCAGTTTTGGTTCTCTAAGCTGGTATATGCTATAGTTTCAGGAACTTCAGCAGTATAGAAATGTGCTTATAAATATGCTTACCCTTTGAATAATCATGGCTTTATGTTTAAATATTTAAAACTTAGCCTTGTTTTTACTTGTGCACTATGAATGAACTTTGTATTATTTTTTAAAACGTTCACACTATATGTAGATGTTGCTGCAATTTCTATTTTGCCTGTGCTTGATCTAAAATCATTGGTGTAGAAGAGTAATTAAAGACACTGAAATCATGTTATTGGAGAGCATCTTTTAAGTTGTCTCTGTTATAATGAGGGGGAGAGAGAGAGAAACTTATGCACCCAGGATGATAATTGACTCCACAGTAGAACCAAATTCATGGTCTAATAAGCCTCTTAACATGTGGCTCTTTTTTGAATGCTTGACTTTCACATGCCTCACATTGCATAGTTGTAATTCATGATCTAACCATGCTCTTTTTCATGTCTTGATATTTGTCAATACACTTTGGTATTTTCTTTGGTAAAATATATTTTTTAAATGTTTTAAATTGCATTTTGCTACCATGGCCATCATTTTCATTGATGATGCTAACCTGTTTAGTCATTTATGAGGCTGCCTAAGAAGGCATCATTAAGTCTTAGAACCAGAAGGAACCTTAAAGATCACTTCATTCCATCCACCACCCAGTTACGAACTCCTTTTTTTTTTTAATTTTAGAATTTTTCCCAGAACTTTGCTCATGTGTGTGTTTAGTTGCTCAGTCGTGTCCAACTCTCTGAGACCATATGGGCTATAGCCCAGCAGGCTCCTTTGTCCATGGGGATTCTCCAGGCAAAAATACTGAAGTGAGTTGCCATGCCCTTTTCCAGGGGATCTTCCCAACCCAGGGATCAAACTCAGGTCTCCCACATTGCAGGCAGATTATTTACTATGTGAGCCACCAGGGAAGCCCAAGAATACTGAAGTGGGTATCCCTTCTCCCTTCTCTGGAGAAGTATCCCTTCTCCAGGGAAACTTCCCAACTCAGGAATCAAACAGGGTCTCTTGCGTTGCAGGTGGATTCTTTACCAGCTGAGCCAAAGATTTGGTGATCATTAGATATGTAAAATAAGTCTGTGTGGGTGTATCTTCTCCCTGATTCATATGGTTAGTTAAAGCCAAAACCAGGAAGAGTCTGTAAAGTCACAATTGCTTCCGTAAGTGGTCACAGTTGCTGGAGTGTGGCATATTTTCTGGTGAATAGATGTTAAGACAGTCTTTAAATTCCTTTAGAAAATTTATAGGGAAGGACATATTGCAATCATATTAACAGTTATTTCACTTCAGTGCTAACAGACCACTCCTAGTGTGAGGCCCCAAACGTAGTTGCATTTTAAATTATTTCATTGTGTACTTCAAGACCTTCATAAGTCAAGAAAGTTTGAAGAGTTTGCTTCCTGAAGATTTAATAGGGTAATTTATCTGTTTTCTACCAATACTTTCAGCTGAATTAGCATCTTTGTCAAAGTGAAGTAGCTACCATGTACCTGTAAATAATAGAGATCTATTA
This sequence comes from Oreotragus oreotragus, assembly GCA_006410675.1. NCBI lineage: Eukaryota > Metazoa > Chordata > Mammalia > Artiodactyla > Bovidae > Oreotragus > Oreotragus oreotragus. The sequence continues at coordinate 1,395 of SJYX01012494.1, read as the reverse complement.
TTTACATTACAAAGTGTGTTTTAAAATAATAGTTACTATTTAAATGTAAATAATAAAATATTCAACTTGTGATAACTAAGTCATAAATAATTTCTGCACATATTAGACTAAGTTGATAGATGTAGAAAACTTAAGAGTTAAGACAGGTACTATAAAAGTTGTCAGAGATTAAAAAGCAGAGTAGTGTCCAGAGTTTAAGTGTGAATGATACTTAGCCTAAAGATACTTTTATAAAATAAGCTGAGAAAAGATGTACATCATAAGACAGTGGGTTAAGTGTGTATCTTGAAATGAGAGTCAGCTTGACAGAGAATGTGTATATGATCACCCTATGAAGCCTTCATGTGGGTTTTGTTCACATTCTACAGGATCACTGTTAAGGTTTATTTGGGGTCAAGTCACTGACCAGGATAACTACAGCTTTTAATTGTTTTTGTAAACCATTTCCTTATTCTGTGTGGTAAAGAATTCTTACCATTTGTTTTGTTTTTAATTAACCTATGTGTAGCATGGTTCCTATCCAAGTATTTGAGAAAGTGCAAAAAGTCATTTAAAAAATTGTAGGCCAGAGACCCCACTGAAGATCCAATGAAAACTGCCAGCAGCCTCCAGAGAGTCATGTCTTATAGTTGAGTTAGAATATAGGTTTCACTCCTTAAGAGTTCAAAGAAGAATGTCCATTTTGAAACCGTCTCTTGGAATAACTAAATCATAGCAACAAAACAAGAATTAGAATTTTATCCACTTGTGAAAAATTATGGTCATGGTGTACATGATCTAACACTTGCCAAAAGCTTGTAACATTTGTGACTTCTAACATTTGTGAGAAAGTATGTAGGGAATAGGTTAACTCCATCTTCTCGTTTGTTTTGCTAAAGTTTATCTGAGAATTAGGCCAGATCAGAAGGCAATACTGCCTGAACTACTTACCTTTACCCACTTATTAATTTATCTAATATGCCCTTTGCTTTCACAGACACGTATTTTATGATGCACCTGTTTGAAGAAAATACACAGCACCTTTTGCAAAAGTAAAATGACGTGTCGCAGTTAACATTTGGGTTCTTTAAAGTAAGGATTACTAGATAGTTCAGGACCAGCCAAGTTTCCCACTCCAGACCAAAGCATACAGTGCTTAAAAGTGTTAATCACTCGGTCATGTCCCACTCTGAATCCATGGACTGTCTGTCACCTGCCAGGCTCCTCTGTCCATGTGCTTCTTCAGGCAAGAATACTGGACTAGGTAGCTATTTCCTTCTCCAGGGCATCTTCCCTACCCAGGAGTCAAACTTGGGTCTCCTGCACTGTAGGCAGACTCTTTATTGTCTGAGCCACTAGGGAAGACCATATACAGTGCTTCCCTTCTGTCAAAGAGAACTCAAGACTTTTTTTTTT
>SJYX01012493.1:70331-90109 GCA_006410675.1 Oreotragus oreotragus | reverse complement strand
GCAGCTCTGATTCATCCCTGCCAGCATCTCACGTGTTCTCATATCATGGTCATCTGCCTCTTTTTCTGCCTGTAACTCTCTGAGGACTGTTACTGTGACTAGATTGCGTGACTTAGAAACATCTGGAATGGTTCTCCCCTCCCCCACTAGCAGGCCTGGAGCCTGCTCAGGGCCATCCCCGGTCTCCAAAGAGAGTGGGATGTACCAAGCATGGCTTCCTTCCTCTTCCTGGGAGGGTGGAGGGCTCAGGGCTGAATGCTGAGTGCCAAGGGTCTCTAACCTACCCCTGGCCCTACTCTCCCCTCCCAGCCCCCACATAACCATCTCTTCTCTTATTTCCATCAGCAGCCAAACTACTGGAGTTTCAAGGTCAGTGGTGGTGCTTCTGCTTCCGTGACAACTGCATGTGCTGCCCAGCCCTCCCCCCTCCCTGCACATGCTTTGCACAGGGGTGTGCGTCTGCAGGGGACCGTCTGGTGTGGGTGGTGGGCCTTGGGGCTGCAGGCTGGGGCTTCTGCTTTGAGAGAGCCTGGGTTCACCTGCCAGGGGCTTGTGGAGCCAGTGTGGCAGTTTGGGCCATCCCTACTGGGAATCTGGGTCGGGGATGCTTAGGCTTACCCTGAGACACAAGGGCATTTGGGAATGAGAGAGGTATTTCCCCCTGCTTGGAGAGATAGCTGGCTCAGAGGGAGGGACTTGGATCCCATATCTTACTGAGGGCCTTGTCCTCTGAACTCAGACTTCATTTTCCAAGCCTGGAGGAGGAAGGCCCCTCCAGACTGGAGGCCCCGTGACTACAATAGGTCCCTCATCCCTTTCTTACTTTCCACTATGGAGAGAGCTGGTCATGCCAGGCAAGAGACTCACAGCCCCGCACCCCCCAAACCTGTTGCCCAAGTGGAGGACTGAGCTCAAGGATGGTGCTCTCCTGCTTCCTCTGGAGAGTTCGGACCATGCACAACTGGAGATCCATCTGTGCCCTCCAAGGACATCCTGCTGACCCCTGGGGGAGCACACTCTGGGACCTCCCCATCTTCTTTGGCACCAGAGTTAGAACTGAACCACGTTAGCCTGCTGCTTGCATCCTGGAGTCCCCAGTTCCTCCAGTCCTGGGCATCATGACAGGGGTTGGGAGGTATACATTTCAGACTCTCCCAGTGCCATCTTGCTCTAAACATCTTGTTTGCATGCATCCTCCCAAAGAGAAGTTCTTGAATCAGAGAACCGCAGAATTGTAGATTCGTGGTGTCAGGCATTATAGGCTTTTTGTAGGAAGCAGTAGTGCATAGTGGTTCAATGCATGTGGCCGAGGGCCAAACTGCCGGGTGGTGAATTCCAGTCTGCTACTAACTAGCTGAGTGACCTGGGCAAGTTACATAAATTGCCTGAGCCTTGGTTTCTCTTCCATAAAATGGAGCAGTATCTACATCATAGAGTTGATGTAAAGTGAAGGGACAAGAGACTGCATGTCCTAAATACAATGCCTGGCTCATGGGGAGCCTTACCTCGTTAGCTGTTAGCATCATGAATGCTGACATGATTCTCCACTCAGAATCACCTTGGGAACCTGTCAAAAACCTTAACCCCAGGCTCTAACCTCCAGAGATTCAGATTCAGTGAATATAAGCCCTGGAGAGAGTGTTTTTAAAAGCTCCCAAGTAATTCTGCCCCCATCTGTGGACAGCCTTTGGGAACCTCAGATCCTAGTCTGACCACCCCTACTCAAGGTTCTCTCCGTCAGATGTCTGACTAGGAGTCATCAGCTCCTCCCTGGAGCATCTCCAAGGACCAGTGCTCACTGCTTCCCATCTTTGGGAAGCCCTTTCCTATCTTTGCAGAGCTCTGTTTGAATTACTATTTTGTTCTCTTCCCATCTCCCTGTAGTCAGGAAGTCCTTCTGGATGTCTCATTTTTTCTCTGCTCTGTTGTCCCATCTCAGGGCTGGAGAGAAGCGCTATTGCGCTTTCTCTCTTCTCAAGAGGGTTTTCTACAAAGGCTGTGAGAATGGAATAAGAGCCCAGAAGACAAGGATGGAGACTGGAACTGGTGGGGCAGGGAATGTGGGTGTATCTTCTCCCAGGGTTCCCTGGGCAAGGGGCTGCCTCCTCAGTCCCTAAGATCCCTACTCCCCTTCATTCTAGCTCCCGTTCCATCTTCTTATTGGCAACTCATTTGTGTCCCCCCGAGGCACTGTGGCCACCCCCTGCTCTTCATCCCCACTAGCTGCCTCATCTTGCCTGAATTCTGTAGCCACTCATCCACACTAGCCTGGCAACCACTGACCTTCCAGTTGCCTGGCAACTTCATGACCACCAGACCAGGCCTGGTTCCCCACACTGGGAGGAAAGAGAAGGGCACAGGCCAGCCCTGGTGATCAGCCTAGAACTGAACTGCAGGCTCCAAAGTCTGGGGCCCAGGCATCCCCCAAGTGGGCCCAGTTCCTACGGAGCCTCCCTCCTCCCCAGATCCACGCCCACCCACTGATCAAAGCATTATGCTTGAAGCTGGATGCCCACTAATGTCCTCAAATCTGACCTGCAGAATCCCCAAGCTCTGAGGCCACTTTGGGGACCACTGGGCACATTGCTCATCAGAAGAAGATGCTTTCTCTTTTGAGAGTGCTAATCCGATTGGCACATTAAATTGAGTTAATAGGAAGATGGAGATGAATTAGGGGTTAATCAGGATTTACGGAAGGAGGGAGCTGAGGAGGAGAATAATTCCTTCTCAGAGATACTTTTACTGTTTGTTTGTTTGTTTTAATTATAAAAATGAGGACTTCCCTGGTGTTACAGTGGTTGAGAATCCACCTTCTATTGCAGGGGATGCAGGTCTGATCCCTAGTTGGGGAACTAAGATCCTGCCTGCTGCAGGGCAAGTAAGCGGGCATGCCACAACTACTGAGCCCAAGAGCTGTAACTAAAGAGCTCCAAGCGCTGCAGTGAGAGATCCCCCATGCTGCAAAGACCCAATGCAGCCAAATAAATAAATATTTTAAAAAGACACTAGCATTATAAAAAACAAAAAATATAAAAATTATATATTCTGATTGTATAAAGTTGACACAGCCAGGCAATGTATAAAGTAAAGAGAAAGGTGTGTCTCAGCCCCAAGATAACCAGTGTTAATGGTTTTGAATGATTTGTGGTTGTTAAAAATAGGCAATTTATTTTATTTAAAAAATACAACTGGGCAACATGGTCTTTTTCTTGATAACATATATATGTGGTACATCTCATATATATATAATGTTGCATAACAGAATGATGTAGATCTGATTCATTATCTTTCTCCCTTAAATAAATGAGTTTCTGACAGCAACCAGGTTTGAGGGGAGGAGCTGGGGCAGACTGGAAAGAGCTGTGGCTGAATGAGAGCTCCAGCCCTTCAGCCAAAAGTAGACTCTTGAAGTGCAGTTGAAATCAGGGTGTCCCCTCTCCTAAAGAGAGGGTAATCGAACTGTCCCTGGGGCAGGGGATGGTCATTGGGTGACACCCTTCCCTAGCCCCAGGCAGATATCACCCTCAACTGTAGCTTCAGGACAAGGGCTGCTATGATGAACTGGAGGAGGCCTTTCTGGGCGGCTAGCCAGGCACGTTGGCCATGTGGCAGCATGTGCCATGCAGGGAGGGGCTGAGGCCTGGCACTTAGGCCATGTGCTTGTGTGGGCTGAGATGTGCACTGCATGTACTCGGCAGGTAGTCTGAAACTGGGGTCCAACTGGTTTGGGGGGTTTTGGGGTGGTTCTTCCAGTCACCCTAGGTCCAGGACATTGTGCCCAGCTCTGTGAGGCACCATGCCTCCCAGAACTGGGATCCCGGGGTCCCTAGCTCTCTGCTTCCTTCCTGGACCCTGTTTCCCACCCCATCCCAACCCTCTGAACTCCACGAAGGATAAATTCATCACTCACAAAACCGCCGCTTAATTAACGTCTGGAACTAATGCCCCAATTTGCTCAACGATTCTGCTGCTCACCTCGGTGACAAATTTGTGTTGTTGTTCTTTGGAAGCTTAAAATAGCAGGCGTGCCCATGGCTCCCTGCTCAGATGGTTTCTTGTCTGGCTTCCCAGAGTGCCTGAGTCCTCTGCCCAGTCCTTACCTGCTGGGTGTCCTGAGGAGACCAAGGCCCCAAGAGTTTGGGGAACTCTCCTGCAGCCACACAAGTCTGAAATCCAGGAGACCCTCCTCTGTGTGTGTGTGTGTAATCTTCCCGCCCACCCCTCCTCCTCCAGTCTCCTCCCCTCAGGGCCTCTCCCTCCTCAGCTGCTCTCTCACCCGCCTTCTCCACCTCTCTTCCCTCACTTCTCTCTGCCTCCGCACCCCCTTCCCTGTCCCTCTCTCCCTCTCTCAGCCTCCCCTCTCCCACTCCCTTCAGCAGCCCCCCTTTCCTTCATTCCCCGCTTCTTTCATCTCTCCCCCTCACTCTCAGTTTTTGCCCCAACTGCTCCGGCCCGCAATTCCATCTCCTCGTCTGGACTCCAACCTGCCTGGGGTGCCTTGAGAGGCCGGCAGCATGAGGAGTGCCTGGGTGCACCTGCACTCCGGGGCGGCGTCCGGCCTCAGACCCTGCCTCTGCGGGACCAGCGGGACTCCCGAAGGCTCCCCGAGCCGCCGGCGTGGTGGCGGTGGCGGCCCCGACACCAAGGGTGGCGTCTCCTTTGCAGGGGTGCTGTTCCTGCAGTTCGGGGAGGAGACTCGGCGCGTGCACATCACGCACGAGGTTAGCAGCCTGGACACGCTGCACGCACTCATCGCGCACATGTTCCCGCAGAAGCTCACCATGGGCATGCTGAAGTCGCCCAACACAGCCATCCTTATCAAAGATGAGGCTCGCAACGTCTTCTACGAGCTGGAGGACGTCCGGTGGGCGTGGCCCCGGGGGGAATGGGGTGGGCTCCCCGTTACTCCTCCTCCGATGGGGGCTCGAAGCCACAGGTCATTCCCCAGCCGCCTCCTCACCTAGCCTCAGCCCTTTTCCCCTCTCCTCCCGGAGCCCTACCGTCCCGCCCCTTCTTCGGTCATCTCGGGCCCCACCGCCTCCCCTTTAATTCATCCACCCCTGCTGGCTGGCCTTGGCTTGAGCTAAACTGAAAACAGTTCGTGAGGCCGAGGTAAACGAGGTAGAAGATGCTGGTTGTGTGTTGGTGGCAGGCAGCCTGAGATACACTGAGCAAGGAGTTAAGGGGTTGGAGCTCGTGGTCCCTCTTGCCACCCCTCTCCCCTTTGCCTGGAGGTGCCCCCTCTCGTCGCAGGGCTGGGGGATGGTGACCCTCTGCACCCCTTCCTCCCCCCAGGGACATCCAGGATCGCAGTATCATCAAGATCTATAGGAAGGAGCCACTCTACGCCGCTTTTCCTGGCTCACACCTCACCAACGGGGACCTTCGGGTATGGCTGGGGTGGCCCAGGGCATGGGGGAGGCTGGGCAGATGGGTCCAGGAGCAGAGTCTAGTCACTTGTCACCAGGGACCAGGGACAGCTTTGGAGAAGGGAACGTGGAGGCAGAGGAGGCCTTCGTTAACTGTGGAGTCCTGGAGGTGTCCCTCCCCTCATCTGCCACTTTTCTCGCTCTGGTCAGATCAGGATCTCTCAAATCTGCCTCTAAATATCCTAGGAGACTGCTCTCAGGAACCGCCCCTTCCTTCTTTGCTTTCCATCCCCCACCATGGGGTGAGCTGGAGGTTGCTCTTCTCTCTGGTGCCTGGCCCTCTGCCACTTCTTCTTCCGTCCTGGGAGCCCAGATGGGAAAGGGGTCGAAGATGCAGCAGGAGGGTGGGAAGGCAGAGAACAGAAGGGACTTCCTCAGCGTCTGGTTGGGACGGGGAGCTGCTGGCTCCTTAAGTAGGAGGCAAGGGATCCCCTTTGTGACCGGCTCGTGGGGTTCCGGGATTGTCTTCTGCACAGAGAGAGATGGTGTATGCGTCGCGGGAGTCGTCGCCCACGCGGCGCCTCAACAACCTGTCGCCGGCGCCACACCTGGCCTCAGGCTCGCCGCCGCCCGGGCTACCATCGGGGCTGCCGTCGGGCTCGCCGTCGCGCTCGCGCCTCTCGTACGCCGGGGGGCGCCCGCCCTCCTACGCCGGCAGCCCGGTGCACCACGCGGCTGAGCGGCTGGGAGGCGCCCCCGCCGCCCCGGGCGTTAGCCCGAGCCCCAGCGCCATCCTGGAGCGGCGCGATGTGAAGCCGGACGAGGACCTGGCGGGCAAGGCGGGCGGCATGGTGCTGGTGAAGGGCGAGGGCCTCTACGCCGACCCCTACGGACTGCTCCACGAGGGCCGCCTGAGCCTGGCCGCGGCCGCCGGCGACCCGTTCGCCTACCCGGGCGCCGGTGGCCTGTACAAGCGCGGCTCGGTGCGCTCGCTCAGCACCTACTCGGCCGCCGCGCTGCAGTCCGACCTGGAGGACTCGCTGTACAAGGCGGCGGGCGGCGGCCCGCTCTACGGCGACGGCTGCGGCTTCCGCCTGCCGCCCTCGTCGCCGCAGAAGCTGGCCGACGTGGCCGCGCCCCCCGGCGGGCCCCCGCCGCCGCACAGCCCCTACTCGGGGCCGCCCAGCCGCGGCTCGCCGGTGCGCCAGTCCTTCCGCAAAGACTCGGGCTCCTCGTCGGTCTTCGCCGAGAGCCCCGGAGGCAAGACCCGCAGCACCGGCGGCTCCTCGACGGCCGGAGCGCCCCCTCCCGAGCTCTTCCCCGGGCCTGGGGAGCGCCCGCTTGTTGGGTTCGGGCCGCCTGCGCCAGCCAAGGACACGGAAACCAGGTGAGGGAGGGAGCTAGCGAGGCTCGGGGCTGCGCGGCGGGGAGAGGGGGCCCGGCAGAGTCCGTGGCAGACGGGGCTGTGTCGGAGACCCAGGGGTCCTAGACTCGGAGTATCCTTGCGGGGTCACCAGAGTATCTTGGCTGCGGCAGGGCAGGCACAGGACAGACATTTCATCTTCCAGCCCCAAGGGATGGATGAGAGGGCCCCAGACAAGGGGTCTGGAGACCTGGATTTGCATCTGGTCCCTGAGCCTTAGTTTCCCCACCTAGAGTTGAGGCTGAAGCAGAACTCTTTAATGCCTTTCCTGCTCAGGCAGGAAACGTGCTGCCATGAGAGCTGTCCAGCACAAGGCCGGCTGAAGTCCACTGGGGAGGGGGTGCTTGTAAGAAGCGGGGATGAGAGGGGGCACATTTCTTTAAGTAGCCTCCGAGTTGGGGAACTCTTGCCCATCATCCAGCTTCTTGCTAAGGGTGCAAGGCTGGAGGAGGTAACCATGGCACTGACCTGCCCCCCTCTGCCCTCGAGCAGCACCACTGAGAGGTGAGGAGAAATGATACATTCACATAGCTTTCTTGTGGCCTGTGTGCCAGACACTGCACTGGGCATTGTTTATGCCAAGTTGGGCAAACCCAGCTCCTGCCCTGTCTAGTGGGGGAGACACAGTAAAAAAAATAAATAAATTGTTCTTCCCTTGGTAGGGTGTACTCCTAAGGCAGTTGGGTACTCTGGGATGACTTCAGAGAAGAGGTAGGGAAAAAGGTGTGCCTAGCAGGAGGCATACATGTGCAGAGAGGCCTGGGTGGGGCCCATTAGGGAGCTAGTGATGAGAGATGAGTCTGGAGAGGGAGAGAATGACTGTCAAATGGGGAAGGGCATTTCCAATGTTATGTGTGTGGGAGGGCTGTGAACTTGATCCTTAGGTGTTGAGGCCCTTTGAATTGTTTGTATGCTGGTGGCTGAGGAGGAAATGGTTTTCCTCTAATTATCAATCTTAGGAGAGGGGGGCTGGGCAGGAAGGACCCCATGCCCAGAGACGGGGTTGATCAAGGCTACCGTCTTCCCTAGGGAGCGCATGGAGGCCATGGAGAAGCAAATTGCTAGCCTCACAGGCCTGGTGCAGAGTGCCCTACTGCGAGGTTCGGAGCCTGAGACCCCCAGGTGAGGTTCTTTTCCCAACACCACTGCCAAAGGCATGTGGTTGGGGCAAGAGGAAGGGAAAGTGAGCAGCAAGAGCCCTGGGCTCAGTTCTGCACATGTCTCATCATGGTGCCCGGGGTGAATCCCTTCCCTTCTCGGGGACTCCATCCTGAGACCAGGGGACTGGAGGAGTTTACGTTAAAGTCTTACCCAGCTTTGACGGTCTGGGGCCAGCCTGGACCCCGTCATGGCCATCTTTTCCCTGTACCACAGTGAGAAGATTGAAGGCTCCAATGGAGCAGCCACCCCCTCAGCACGTGAGTGGCCCTTTCTCCCTCCCCCAGAGGTCCTTGCCCTCTTTTAGCCTCTCTGGTCTTCTAGTCAGTAAAGGGGCTACATTACCAGGCTTCAGTGGGTAAATGAGTAGTCACCTTAGCCCAAGATGTCTCACCTGGTGCTTTGCTCCCCTCAGAAAGGCTGGCCACTGGTTGGGGCAGGGAGCCAGAGCCACGCTTCTCCCTGGCTACAGTGTGGGGCCACGCGTGGGAAAGAACTTACCCCGGTCTCTCCCAGCTCACGATTTACTCCCTTTCTCTCATCTTTGTGGTCCCTGTCTGCAGCCTGTGGGTCAGGCAGCAGGAGCAGCGGGGCCACCCCAGTGTCCGGCCCTCCCCCGCCTCCGGCCAGCAGCACCCCTGCGGGGCAGCCCACTGCCATCAACCGTTTGCAGATGCAGCTGCACCTGCGTGGCCTGCAAAACAGCACGAATGATCTGCGCAGCCAGCTTCAGCAATTGCGAAAGCTCCAGGTACCACCACCTCTCCGGGGCCCCGCCCTACCAGAGCCCACCTACTGGCCAAAACTCCTTCCCAAGAGTCTGCCCCATCCTGAGTCCCTCGCCATTTACTGGGCTGCTCTCCGAAACCTTCCTTGAACTCCCGTCTCCTCGCTGAATCTCTATTCCCTCACTAAGCCACCACCCCTGGCCCGTGTCCCCCTCAGCGTGCCCTCTTTCCCTTTCCCTGAATCCTTCCCGCCCTCCTAGAGCCCCAGCCTACCCCGCTGAGCCCCCTCCTCCTGTCAGTATCCCTCAGGGCAGTCCCAGCCCCTTCCCTTCTCCCATTCTTTCCCCCCTCCCCTCCCTTGGGCGGAAGCCTTTCCCCCAGATCCCCTCAGTGCTACCTTCCTGAGCCCACACAGCCTTCCCCAGCCTGCTCTGCTTGGCAGATGGTCCTACCAGTCAGGAGCCTGGCATCCCTGTGCCCGCTCCTCGAGAGTGCCCCGGGGCCCATCAGGTGAGAATAATGAGTAGAGACAGGCTGGAGAAGGGGCAAAGAGTTGCCATCTGGGCAATGGGTAAGATCTCGGCTACCCCCACCATTGCCTCAACTTGACCTTAGAACTAGGTTCAAGTGTTAGTTATGTTCCGGTCCCAGCCAAGGAAACTCTGTCAAACCACAGTGCTTGAGTCCTTCATCGAAGCCACAGCCATGCAGTCCCAAGGTGGGCAGGGCCCTGTTAGGGTCATCTCTTGCCCTCAAATATCCCTTACCCCATTCTCCGGCCTCTATATTTCCCCAGAAACCTTGTCCTCTTCCCCCGACCCCTTCGCTGCAGCTAACTGCCACAGCCAAGCAGCCACACCTTCTGCACTGCCCAACTTGGCACTCCTGTCTCCCTCCACCATCCCCAAGCCATTCTCCTCCTGCCTCTTTGCTTCCCCAGAAAGTAACCCTCGGCCTGTGACCCCTACCACCCCACCCTTTCGCTGCTGCTCACGGCCACAGCCGAGCAGCAGTATCGTCCGTGGAGTTCGCCTCGCGGTTGGGCTGTCCTCTGCCCGCCTCCTCCCAGCCCTCTCCCCGCAGCGCGCCTCCATTCTCTCTCCCACCCCCGTCCACCTGCCCATCCGCGTCCCGCAGCTACAGAACCTGGAGTCGCTGCGCGCGCTGCTGAAGGGCACGGAGGCGGAGCTGAGCATGCGCGTGTCGGAGGCGGCGCGGCGGCAGGAGGACCCGCTGCAGCGGCAGCGCACCCTGGTGGAGGAGGAGCGGCTGCGCTACCTCAACGACGAGGAGCTCATTACCCAGCAGCTCAAGTGAGGCTGGGCGCAGCGGCTGCGGGGAGGGCTGGGAGTGTGGCCTCGGTGGCCCGCAACCTGGTAACACGGGGATGCGCAACTCCCTTCTTTCTGACTCCCAGGTGACGTGGCTCTGTTCTGAAGCCTGGTTTTCATCTCCTCTGTGGTCTGATGTCTCTGTGACCCACAAACCTTTGACCATCTGGCAGGAGTCCTATTTTGTTCTGGCTTGATGCCTGCTTTTGCTGTGGTCTTACTCCCTAATGGTCCAAGGTCCGGCTTCCCCGTGGCCTGCAGCCTTACTCTCACGTTTCCAGATGCCCGATTTCACTTCTGTCCTCTGCCTGCTTTCGTTCTGGCCTGTGATCCTTGCATACTGATCCTCAAGTAGCGTTCCGGTGGGCAGCTCGGTCACTGTTGCCACCCTCACCAGCTCTTAGACCAGATATAGCCAAGGAGAACCCTCCTCCCATCCCACTGCCACTGAAACAGGGCTCCAAGAATAGAGAACACCCCGCCCCAAAGACTTAGACATGCAAGGGTTAACAGAAGACAGTCCTCTGATCCAAATTTAGTAAATAGCTGTCTGGCCAAGAATCCATTGTCTGGCACCATTGCAAAGAGAGGCTGCCTTCCGCTGTCCGTCCACTGAGTGAACAGCCCCAGCCCCCTGCAGATTTCCCTGGTCAGTCCCTGGGTCTCAGATAGAGACCCTGCTCCTCCGCCTGGTCTCCCTCTTGGCAGCACAGGGCATGAGGGGCCCGAGCTCCAGCTCCAGCTCTGAGCAGCTGGGCGATCAGAGAAGTTTCTGTCCTTCTCTGTGCTTCAGCTTCGTCACCTGTGCCCAAGGTTAAGCTTTTCACAATTCTTTCCAGAGGGGGCTTTGGCTTCTACGGGTCAATGACTCAGAACCAAAGAAGACTGCTCAGAGGAGCCCAGCTTCCTCACCAAAGTCATAATTGGCTGTATCTCTTGCAAGGGGCTCCTTGAGAAGGGTCCCAGCTCCTCAGCCTCAAGCCCATACAGCCTGGAGGTCCATGTGCATTTCAGTGTCGCACAGGGCAAGATTCCCATGACCCCTTGTGGTTGAGATGAAAGAAGGGGCCATCCCACTTGGAAATAAGGTGGTGTGGCAGTCAACTGCGTCACCCCTGCTGTGAAAGCTGAGTGACAGCTCCGGTCAGATCTCCAAATAGACGGATGGCTACCACCCCACCACCCCACCCAGGGAATTCCATTTACCTAACGTACCTGTCCTCTTTTCCCCCTTTTTTATTCAGCACAGAGGAACTGGATTGGAATTTTCAAAGGGAACTTTACTGAGACATTAAAGGAAAATAAAAGGAAATATAAAAGTACAGAGGAGGCAGGAAGGATGAAAGAACGTATTTATGCTCCTGTCATATGAGTGTCTGGTCCTCAGCTTCCTGGAGCCTCAGTTCTCCAGGAATACACAGTCTCCCTATGCGTTGCCCTGCTATCAAACCCATTGCTCTGACTGCTCACTTTAGAGAGCTTGGGGGCTGATACGTTGCTTCCGGCAGGGTTCTCCATCTACCTCGAAGGTGGCTTTTGGGGTGAAATCTGGACTGGGCTGCACACCGGTGCTGCAGTGGCTTTGGCTTGACCGGGAGGGGCCTCCCTGCCTAGTTTCCATAGCCTCCCCGGGCATTGGATGGCCTGCTGGCCCATCCTTTCCCCTGCCCTAGCTTACCAGCCTCTGTCCACTTCCTTGGCTTCACTCTACCCCTTCCTTTTGCCCTGGCATCTTGCTGGAAGTTACAGCTGGCTCTGTGCTCCACTCAGCTTGGTTTACTCACCTGCACCCCACCCCAGTACTCTTGCCTGGAAAATCCAATGGACGGAGGAGCCTGGTGGGCTGCAGTCCATGGGGTCGCTAACAGTCGGACAGACTGAGCGACTTCACTTTCACTTTCCTCTTTCATGCATTGGAGAAGGAAATGGCAACCCACTCCAGTATTCTTGCCTGGAGAATCCCAGGGATGGGGGAGCCTGGTGGGCTGCCGTCTATGGGGTCACACAGAGTCGGACGCGACTGAAGTGACTTAGCAGCAGCAGCGCTAGCCAAGCGCATTGTTTAGATGTTGCCCTTAGAGGCAGTCTCCACTGACTGAGACCTTTGGCCTCTAGAGTGTAACATGGCCTGCCCAGCACCAACTTTATAGGCATGTGGCCTGTTATTCACACGGGGCCCCGTGCTTGTGAGGGCCTGTACTTGGTTCAATGCTCTGCTGTCACCATCCTGAAATTCTTAATTTTTATACTAGGGGCAAAATCTTTATTTTGCTTTGGGCCACCTCACATTTTGTAGCTGGTTCTGCCCTGATCCTCACCTCTCAACTGTTCCAGAACCAAACCTGGGTCTGGAAAACCCCACCACTTTCTGATCCCAATGTCTAGACTTGCTCTGATTTGGACTTTCTTGCAGAGCCTGCTCAGGTTATGGGCCCCCAAACTTTGGCAGATTGTACAATAGGAAGACTGAGGTGCTAATTGAGCGTAAGGGGGGCCTAGTGGCTTTCCTCCCTGCAGTCACTCAGGGACCCAGGCTAATGCCTTCCAATAAGGCACGTCTTCAATATGTGCCTTCCAAGATTACCCACAGGGTCTCTGTCTTTCAGCCAACAGGAAGGGGAAATGAGCGCGGAGGAGCCTACATGGGAGGATTTTAGGGAGCCAGACCTGGAAACAGCACGTACCACCTCCACCTTATTTGAATGGCACTTCTACATGCAAAGGAGGCTGGGGAATGTAGTTTAGTATCCGAGCTACTTCTTGTTTGGTTGCTAAGTTGTGTCTGACTCTTTGTGACCCCATATGCAGCACATCAGGTTCCTCTGTCTTTCACCATCTCCTGGAGTTTACCCAAACTCATGTCCACTGAGTCGGTGATGCCATCCAACCATCTCATCCTCTGTTGTCCCCTTCTCCTCCTGCCCTCAATCTTCCCCAGCATCAGGGCCTCTTCCATTGAGTAGGCTCTTTGCATCAGGTGGCCAAAAGATTGGAGCTTCAACTTCAGCATCATTCCTTCCAACGAATATTCAGGATTGATTTCCTTGATGATTGACTGGTTTGATCTCCTTGCAGTCTAAAGGACTTTCAAGAGTCTTCTCCAATACCACAGTTCAAAAGCATCAATTCTTCCATGCTTAGCCTTCTTTATGGTTCAACTCTCACATCCATATGTGACTACTGGAAAAACCATAGCTTTGAGTATATGGACCTTTGTTGGCAAAGTAATGTCTCTGTTTTTAAATATGCTGTCTAGGTTTGTCAGAGCTTTTCTTCTCTGTCACTGTTTCCACTTTTTCTCCATCTATTTGCCATGAAGTGATGGGACCAGGTGCCATGATCTTAGTTTTTTGAATGTTGGGTTTTAAACCAGCTTTTTCACTCTCTATCAAGAGATTTCCTGATAGCTCAGCTGGTAAAGAATCCGCCTTCGATGTGGAAAACCGTGGATTTGGTCCCTGGGTTGGGAAGAAACTCTGGAGAAAGGAAAGGCTACCCACTCCAATATTCTGTCCTGGAGAATTCTATGGACTATATAGTCCATGGGGTCGCAGAGAGTCGGACATGACTGAGTGACTTTCACTTTTCACTGTCCTCTTTTACCCTCATCAAGAGGCTCTTCACGTTCTGCCATTAGTGTGGGGTCATCTGCATACCTGAGGTTGTTGATATTTCTCTCAGAAATCTTGATTCCAGCTTGTGATTCACCCAGCCCAGCATTTTACATGATGTATACTCTGCAAGTAAGTTAAATAAGTGGGGTGGCAGTATACAGCCTTGATGTATTACTTTCCCAATTTTGAACCAGTCCATTGTTCCATGTCCAGTTCTAACTGTTGCTTCTTGGCCTGCATACAGGTTTCTCAGGAGACAGGTCAGGTGATCTGGTATTCCCATCTCTTTAAGAATTTTCCACAGTTTGTTGTGATCCACACAATCAAAGGCTTTAGTGTAGTTAATGAAGTAGGTTTTTTTTTTTTAATTCCCTTGCTTTTTCTATGATGCAGTGGATGCTGGCAGTTTGATCTCCGGTTCCTCTACCTTTTATCCGGAAGTTCTCGGTTCATATACTGTTGAAGTCTAGCTTGAAGGATTTTGAGCATAACTTTGCTAGCATGTGAAATGAACTCAATCATACAGCAGTTTGAACATTCTTTGGCATTGTCTTTCTTTGGAATTAGAGTGAAAACTGACCTTTCCCAGTCCTGTGGCCACTGCTGAGTTTTCCAAATTTGCTGGCATATTGAGTGCAGCACTTTAACAGCATCATCTTTTAGAATTTGAAATAGCTCAGCTGGAGCTATTTGTTCCACTAGCTTTGTTCATAATAATGCTTCCTAAGACCCACTTGACTTTGCACTCCAGGGTATCTGGCTCTAGGTGAGTGCCCACACAACGTGGTTATCTGGGTCATTAAGCCTTTTATGTATAATTTTTCTGTGTATTCTTGCCACCTCTTGTTAATCTCTTTTACTTCTGTTAGGTCTTGGCTGTTTCTGTCTTTTATTGTGTCCATTTTTGTATGAAATGTTCCTTTGGTATCTCCAGTTTTCTTGAAGAGATCTAGAGATCTCTAGTCTTTCCCATTCTATTGTTTTCCTCTAGTTCTTACTCTGAGCTACTATTTGTATGTAAACTGGAGGTAACAATGGTTCCCACTCCCAGGATTTGTTGTGAGGATAAAGTGAGGGGCTGAATGTGCGCCTGGTGCGCTGTAGGCACTTAGTACAAGATACCTCTTTAACTGGTAGTGCTGACACACGGGATTTTGGCCTTGGCTCCAGTGTGGTCTGTTTTTTCACCCACTAGTTGGATGAAGATATATAAAGCATGCTGATAAGATTTGCTGATGACACAGAGCTTTGAGGGGAAGCAAATCTGTTGGATGGTAGAACTGAGATTCAAAAGTTGTTCCTCCCTGGATCGTTGAGCTGAAATCCAACAGATGGGATTTGACAGGAATGTATGTGACATCCCGCTTGTGGGTCAGGGATATCAGTGACTCAGATGCAGGACTGGGATGACCTACCTGGGCAGTAATTCCTTCTTTCACTTATTCATTCCTTCCATAATTACTTACCAGACCTCTGTTCTGCTTCAGGCACCATGCCAGGTGCTGGGAATCAGAGATGAATCAGAAAGACAGGGTATCTTATTTTCTGCCTAGAGCTGCTTAGCCCAGCAAACAGGAGCTCCAGGCAGGAAGCAGATCCCCCAACACCAAGTGTAAGGGGAGAGTTTCCCACTGGGACCTGGGGATGAGTGGGAGTTGGTCACACGGTGCGTGGGGGGTGGGGAGGTGGTGGTAATAGAGGGTCTGGGCAGAGGAAATGGCGTTATAGAAGTCCAGGGAGAGGGACTTTCCTGGTGGTCCAGGGGATAAGGTCCACGCTCCCAGTGGCGGGGGCCTGGGTTTGATCCTTGGTCAAGGCAACTAAGCCTGCGTGCCGCAGTGGAGACCTGGTGTGGCAAACAACAAGAATGACCAACAGGGAGAGCAGCACATACAAGGACCTCAGAGAAATTCTGGATGGTTCGAAACAGAAGCAAACCAGATGGGGAGGAAATGGTTGTGGCTAGAGAGGAAATAAGAGCAGCCCCCAGGGACTGACCCCATGCATTAGCTCATTTAATTGCCTTTCAGCTCATTTAATCCTCATAGTGGCCCCAGGAGGGAGGAACTCTTACCATCCCCATTTTTGGGGGGCTAAGGAAGCTGAGATCTGGAGACAGTCGGTAACTTCTCCAAGATCTCTTCTGGGTCAGGCAGAGTGCGGGTTGGAATGTGGATCTGTCTGACTCCAGACCCAAATTTTCAGCTACTACCCCCATGCCCTTTGTGGCTGCACTTAAAGAGTTTGGATTTTAGCCTCAGAATGTCGGGATCCATTTCAGGTTCAACACAGGCGGTGGTGACTTGGTCTGATTTACATTTCAGAAAGATGTAGGGTGTTAAAATGACACAAGCTCAGCATAAGCCATCTGAAAATAGGAAGAAGCTTTGTCATTGAGGAAAGAGGCTGAGTGTCTGGATCATTTGAGAAAAGGTGGACGCCTCCCCAAAAAGCACACACACCTGCCTCCAGTTCTTTGAAAAGCTGCCAATTTCTCTGCTGTGCCCTTGGCTAATGAGAATCAGAGGGTGTGAGTCCTAGGGAGGGAGATTCTGGCTGATACTGCTAAAGATGAGAACTTCAGCACGGGGACCTGGGGCACCTGTTACGGAGTGCTTCTGAAGTCTCATCTCTGAGGTCTGGCTTTCTGATTTCACCTGGGCTTGTGGCCTGGTGGATGGCTTTTAATTTTGATCTGACCAGTGGCCTGATTTGTCTCCAGCTGTTCAGTTCCAAGGGGCTGGGCTGGGGCCCGAGGGGCTGAAAAGGTCTTTCTGTGACTGCAGTGACCTGGAGAAGTCGGTGGAGAAGATCCAGAGGGATGTGTCCCACAACCACCGACTGGTGCCCGGGCCCGAGCTGGAAGAGAAGGCGCTAGTGCTGAAGCAGCTCGGGGAGACGCTGACCGAACTCAAGGGTGAGCCTGGGGGCACCCCCAGCCCCACCCCAGGCACTGCACCCCCACCCCACTGCCTGTCCTCCCTGCTGTCCAGAGCTGCTCCCTCCTCCCGCTCACTCCGTCCCTTCGCCTCAGCTCACTTCCCAGGCCTGCAGAGCAAGATGCGGGTAGTGCTGCGTGTGGAGGTGGAGGCAGTGAAGTTCCTGAAGGAGGAGCCCCAGCGCCTGGATGGGCTACTCAAGCGGTGCCGGGGGGTCACGGACACCCTGGCCCAGATCCGAAGGTCATTCTATCCCTGACCTCCTGTCTCTGACCTGCGATTTCCCATGGGGTCACACACTGGGCCCAGATCCCTTATCCCGACTCCCTGCAGAGGTCAGCGGTGTGCTGACTGGCTCTGCACTTTGACCTGTGACCCCTTGCATGTTGCAGGCTTGGCGCTCCCATTTCCCAGATGCAGGCACCCCTCCCCAGGCCCTTCCATCTGTCCTGCAAGATCCCAGAGCTCCCCTCACACCCTGCCTCCCCCATGCCAGGCTTCCCTCCTAGGGAGCCACGACCCTGCTGACCTCACAGCTGTCCCCAACTCTCCCACCCCAGGCAAGTGGACGAGGGTGTGTGGCCACCCCCCAGCAACCTCCTGAGTCAGTCCCCCAAGAAGATGACGGCCGAGACGGACTTCAACAAGAGCTTAGACTTCGAAATGCCACCCCCTAGCCCTCCGCTGAACCTCCACGAGCTGAGTGGGCCAACTGAGGGGGCCCCTCCACCCCCCAAGGCGGGCAACCCCACCAAAGGCCTGGATGCTCCTGGCAAGAGAAGCGTGGACAAGGCTGTGTCTGTTGAGGTGCTGGGCCCGGGATGGGGGGGCCAGACCTAGGCTCACACATTCTCACCACCGACCTACGCTGGCCAGTGCCGACACGTGGGGACTTGTTCCCGGGGGACAAGGGGATCTGAGAAGCATACTGAGGGTGACATCAGTCCTGCTAGGCAGGAAAGCATATCATAAACCTATGATAATCAAGGCAGTACGGGGTTAGCACAAGAAAAGATTATGTGCTTAATGAAACAGAATAGAATGTCTAAAAGCAGGTCTAAATTTCTCCTGAGAGTACTTGGTTATGAAGTGGCATTCCAGGCTCGCAGCAAAGGCATGTAATACTCAAGAGAAGCCTGAGGCTCGGATCAAATGGGAGGCTTCCTTTGCATTCCTTGCATGTGTGGCTGAGGCCACAGAAGTCCAGGAGCAGGGCAGCTGCTTCAGTGCTGACTGTTGGCCCTCCTCTCAAGGCTGCTGAGCGGGACTGGGAGGAGAAGCGGGCAGCCCTGACCCAGTACAGCGCCAAGGACATCAACCGGCTGCTGGAGGAGACCCAGGCGGAGCTGCTGAAGGCCATCCCTGACCTAGACTGTGCGAGCAAGGCCCACCCAGGCCCAGCCCCCACCCCGGACCACAAACCCCCCAAGACCCCCCATGGCCAGAAGGCAGCCCCCCGAACGGAGCCCAGTGGGAGGAGAGGTTCAGGTATGGGGCAGGTAGGGGGTTGCAAAGAGCCCAGAGGAGGGGAGCCCCAGCCTCGGGAACGCTCAGGTTGATGAGGGAGGTGCTTGGGAGTGAAAATCTTTGTGGGTGGGCTATTAGAGAAGGGCGGTGCTGGCCTGACCCTTGGCCACTCAGGGGAGACCGAGATGGATGGGATAGTGCTGGACCGCATCCAGGGATTTTCCCACAAGTGCTGAGAGGACCACACCGGGAGGATGAGAAAGTGCAGGCAGAGGGTCGTCCCCCTGCACGTTTTGTCCAGGCGTGTGTGCCAGGAGCCAGGCTGTGCTGAGATGGGGTGCAGCCCTGAGTGATGCAGACGGGGTTCCTGTGCTCCCCAAGCCTGTGAGCTCACGGGGGGAGCAGAAGCCCAAATAGGAAACAGCAGTTGTCACTCATTCATTATTCATTCTTGCCGCCTGTATATTTGTTAAGTGCCCATGCGTGCTAGGGCTTTCCAGGTGGCGCTAGTGGTAAAGAACACGCCTGCCAACGCAGAAGACATAGGAGACACAGGTTCGACCCGCGGGTCGAGAAGATGCCCTGGAGAAGGGCCTGGCAACCTACACCAGTATTCTTACCTGGAGAATCCCACAGATAGAGGAGCTCGGCAGGCTACCGTCTATAGGGTTGCAAAGAGTCAGACACGATTGAAGTGACTTAGTCTGCACGCACATATAGGCTAGGTGCTGGGATAAGGAGATGACTACTTTCAAGGAGCTTAAAATGCAGTAGGAGAATAATACTGACATCTGTGTTTATCAGGCACTTACTGTGTGGCAAAAACAACCCCAAATGCTTTCTATGTATTAATTTTTATAATTTTGCAACAAATCCAGGAGGTGGATACAGTAATTATTCCCATTTTACAGATGAGGACACTAAGGCTCAATGTGGCTAAGTACTCTGTCCCAGGCCATACCCAGTGTGTAAACCCGAAATAGGAGGCAGGTGCTAAATGCTGTTCTACAGGAGACCCTGAGAGGGCAGGAAGTCCTTCCCATGGGAGGGGGCTTTCCCTGGAGTCTTGCATTTCCCTGGCCAGTGAGAGGGCATTCCAGGGAGAAACATCATGTACCAATGCCTGGAGGTATGTGTTTGGTGTCGCTCCGCTGGGTCCAGGCCTGAGAGTAGCAAGCAGAGCTGAAGCTGAAAGGTTGGCAGGCACAGAGGTTGGGGGTTGTGTGCAATCACTGGGGGATCAAAGGGCGAGGAATGTCAGGCTTGAGTGACTTTTCTGCAGATTGCCCAGGAAATAGCCCCAAGGAAGAACTGGGGGCAGGGAGAGGCTGGTGGGCAGGGTCAGACTCTTGCAATAGTACTAACTACTCTCTTGATGGAGGAAGGATGAAGATCTGTGCCAGGGCAGAGCTGAGGGGTGGGCGGGAAAGTGGTGGATTAGAGTAGTGATCCTCAAACTTGAATGTGCCCGTGAAATCACCCAGGATCTGCTGGCGTGTGGATTCCGACTCGGCAGCTCGGGGTGGGGCCTGAGCTTCTGCATTTCCAGCAAGCTCCAGGTGCTGCCAGGGCTGCTGTTCCCTGGACCAGGCTTTGAGTAGAAGGGACGAGAGTGCTGTAAGCGGAGGAGTGACAGGGCTTGGGGCTGGATTGCACGGGGACGTAGGAGAGGAGGAGGGGGCTGTGTCCTTTCCCTGAGATTTCCCCTCCTCCTTCCTGGAGGAGGAAGCCAGGTTTACCCTAACCTTG
>SJYX01012493.1:0-66962 GCA_006410675.1 Oreotragus oreotragus | reverse complement strand
GTGGGGTTGAGTGGGAGGGATGCCTGAGAGGACCTCTGGAGTGGTCCCCTCTCTCAGAAGAAGTGGAAGGAAAGAAAGGAGGCTGGCTGGTGGCGACTCTGCTTCTGGCTTGTGCTTCCTCCATGGGAAGGGGCCTGGCAGATGATGCAGAGCTAGGCGGGCAGGTGGGAGATGGTCTGGAAGGGACAGGACCTAAGAGGCAAGCTGGCTGGAGGCAGACAGAGCCTGGTCTAATGAGGCCTGGGCCTTGCAGAAGGCCGAGTCCGAGGAGCTGGAGGTGCAGAAGCCCCAGGTGAAGCTGCGCCGGACCGTGTCCGAGGTGGCCCGCCCGGCCTCCACGCCCCCAATCATGGCCTCTGCCATCAAGGATGAGGACGATGAGGACCGCATCATCGCAGAGCTGGAGGTGGGCCAGGGGTCCCCACATCATCAGCCAGGCGTCCCCCCTTTCCCTACCATGTGGGTCTCAGGGCGGGGTGCTCAGGCTAGGATGAAGGGCTGGATTCCTGGCTCCCCACTGAGGCTGGTTCCGGATTCTGTCCTTCTTGCCCCAGTTTCTTCTCCACTGTACAGTGGGGGAGGGAGTGTAAGTTCCTCCCTGCATGTTTGAGTTTTTTATTGCAATCTCTGAGACTCCCACTGCCCAGACACCTCCTCTGCTCTGTAGCCCCACTCCCTAGTATTCTGAGAACGAAGCTCTAACAACCTCCATCCGTGTGCCTTGAGCTCCTCTCAGTGCTGTGAGTCCCCCAGGCTCAAGTGTTCTCAGCGCCCCTCCCTGAGAGGCTGGAGACCTGGACCACCAGGGCCTCTGGGAAGAGGTAAATCACAGGGCAGAGTGACCAGTGGCCATAATGAGGGGCGGAGGAGTGAGGCTAGGGTCCCCGTGCCCGTCCAGGCCACACCTCCTTCCTGTACCCCCTCCTCCAAACCTGCCCCCACCTTCTGCTCCCCAGGTGTTTGAGAGAAGCTCAGTGTCTCCCCTCCCCCCCACGCCCCGCCGCCAGCCGATCCCCACCTTGCTGTCCCCCCCGGACCTGGGCCCCCCCAGGGGCTCAGCCCTGGGCCCCACATGGAAGGTAACGGGCTGCCCCCCACTTCTCACAGCGCTCTCTCTGCCTGTGCCTCCACGCTTCCTCTCCTCACTTCTCACGCTAACCCGCCAGAATGTGACACATGCCCAAGTCCTGCCACTGCCACAGCCTCACCCCGTGGACCACCCCTTCCCGCTCCAAGGACAGGAGCATCACCCTTCCTTCCCTCTCGAGACTCCAGCAGCCTGGCATCTGGTGGCCCCTTGGGTCTGCATTTCCTTACAGGCTTGATTCCAAGCCTGGCCCCTGGTGGCTTGGGTATTTTATTCTGATCTACAGCCAGAGTTTTAGGTCTGGCTCGAAGCCTAGGTTCTGCCTGGGTCCAAGATTGGAGTTTGGATCTTGCTTGCTACATCACTTTAGGCCCAACTCAAAACCTGACTTCATCTTGAACTCTTGCCTAGTCCCTGCCCCCATCTCCCCACTCTGCTGCCTGTGCCAGGCGGGGGCTCTGTTTCTCCCCCTAGAATCTATGCCTTGTGCTGGGGACCAGGACACCCAGGAGGAAGGCTCATTTACAGCCTCTCTCCCCACACCATGGCCCCACCTGGTCAGAGAGCTTGGGGTGGAAGAAATCCATGCGCTTCCTTGGCTGCTGGTTCCGTCTTTCAGCATTGGGAAGTTCTACCTTCACTCTAACTTCAGTCCTTGCTGCTGTCCTGCTGCACTTATTTCCTTTTTATTCTTTCTTGGGAATTTGCGGGTAACCTGCTGTCTGCACCCCAGGGGACTTGCTTGGGGAGGGGGAGTCGGGGGGCAGTGGTCTGAGCATCTCTCCTTCTGCCCAGTCAGGTTGGAGCAGGAGGGCCTCTGGTCTGGGGAGGCACACACCTGGTCACCTGTCTTGTGTGGCTCTCTGGGCCCACAGTGCTGGCTTCCACCTGATCTCTAGCCTGGCTTGAGGCCTGGTTGTGCTTTGGCTCCCTGGCGGGGGGAGCAGATGGGCAGTGAACAGGTAGACAGGCTGTCTGCTGGGCAGAGGATGGGCACGGAGCAGTCCAAGGAGCCATCTGGGGGTGAGTGGTGTGGCAGGGCTGCACTGGGCTGGCTGTGCCCTCAGCACCTGGGCACGCTGCACTCAGCCACTACTCCTTTCTGGCCCTGGAAGCTCCTGAAGGGGCCCAGCGGGCAGAGCCCCTCCACTGGCCCTTCGGGCTGGCTGCCCCCTGCATCTGGCGCCGGCAGGCAGTGGAGCCGGGTGGGCGTGGGCCGCCCTCACTGACTTCCCACTCTGCACCTCCCACATCCAGGTAAGCAGGCGGCAGAGCTCGGTGGGTTCCCTTGGGAGGGGGGCTGGGGGTCCCTGCTGCCCCCCACATATCTCCCCATGGTTCATTTTAGTGGCAAGAGCACTGGACTTGGAGTCAGACTTCCTGGGTTCAAGTCCTGGCTCTGCCACTAGCTAGCTGTGGGTAAGTGACCTTGAGTAAATTACAGGACACCCCCTCACACACCTGTTTCCTCATCTGTAAAGTGGTGAAAACAGTAGCCATTTCATGGGGAACAGAAAGGATTAAAGATGAAGGCATATGTGGCTGATCCTGGTTTCAGATTCTGCTCAGAATTAGACCAGAGTTTACTCAACTGTGGTATGGGCGCCTGTCTCTGTGCCCCATAAAAGCTGGAGCCAGGGACGCTCATACAGAGGCAGGAGCTCTAGCTTTGCCCAGGCTGGTGCGGCACAGGACTTGGCCGAGCCCTGCCCACTGTGGCTGTGAAGCCCTCAGAGGCTCTAGCTTTGCCCAAGCTGGTGCGGCACAGGACTTGGCCGAGCCCTGCCCACTGTGGCTCTGAAGCCCTCAGAGGAAGCTCCAGGAGTAGCGGGTGGGGACGAGGAATCTCTGGCCTAAAATGAGGATGTCAGACCCGTTCTCTGAGGTCAGAGGCCAGCACCTGGTCTCAGACATTCAGTTCCATGTAACGAATAGCTAACATCTATCAAACACTTACACCGTGCCAGGCACTGTTCCAAGCACATGCCCACGTGAGCTCACTTCATCCTCCACCAGCCCTGTGTCATTGTTACCCCATCGCACAGATGGGCAAACTCCTGGCAGTAACCATGAGACCTGCTCCCAGAATTTAACATGTAAACATGTATAGTGGGGCTTCCCAGGTGGCCCTAGTGGTAAAGAACCCACCCACCAATGCAGGAAACGTAAGAAGCTCGGGTTCAATCCCTGCGTCGGGAAGATCCCCTGGAGGAGGGCATGGCAACCCACTCCAGTGTTCTTGCCTGGAGAATCCTCATGGACAGAGGAGCCTGGCGGGCTACCAGTCTGTAGGGCCACAAAGAGTCGAACACAACTGAAGTGACTTAGCACGCACGCATCTGTGCTTCTAAGTAAATTGGCATCTTTGCTGGGAAGTGGAGACGATAGGGTGTGGTGAAAAGAGGCCTGAGTTCTAGTCCAGCGTTGCCTCTAATTTGCTGGGTGAACTCAGTCGGGACCCTCCCCTGCCTCAGTTTCCCCATCTGCGACAGGAAGGGACTGAGCTCACCCACATGCACCCCCCTCCCAGCGCGGGGGTGTTTGGTTACAGGGATCACACCCTCCCTCATCTCTCTTCTCCCTTCAGGCTGCTGCAGACCCGAGGCCCTTCTCTGTCCCCCGGATCGTCTTGACGGAATGTGCCCCCAACCCTCCTTCCCCACCAGAGACCAGGCTTGAGGAACCCGGGCTTAGAACAACCCCCACCCCACGACCCCGGACCCTGGCCAGTGGCCTCCTGGGCTGGGATAATCCACCGGCCCCACCAGGGATGGTGGCTGCAGCTTCCCAAGCCTGGAACAGCCCGATGCTAGAGAAGGAAGGGGCGGCCCTGAAGACACTGGTGACGGGGAATTGCAGCCCAGAAAGGGGAGGAGCTGGGATCCCCAGTCCTTGGGGACCTGCCCCAGAGCGAACCCAAGAACCCTCCACTGCAGAGACGCTCCCAGAGGAGACCCGCAAGGGCTCTGGCCGCCACACCCCACCCTGCAGTGGGGATCGCAAGGCTCAGCGCGCTGCCATCACCCAGCGGACGGACAGCCTGCAGGAGACACTCCAGGAGCTGGAAGCCACTCTGAACCAGATGGGCATGGCCTCTGCCACGGGACCCCCTGGCACCCCCCCACCTCTGCCCCCTGGTCCCCAGGTGGCTGCCTGCTGCTCCAGTCTCTATGTCTTCAGAGCTGGAGGGAGTCAGGGGCTGCAGGAGCACCATGCCAGCCCTCCTCCTCCTACTAGCCTCTCTCAGCCCCATCGCCCTCCTGGGAGCCTGGTGCCAGGCTGGGTTTGCAGGCAGAGCCCCTGGCAGGCTGGGAAGCTGGCTTGCCCGGGGATCAGCCTAACCAGCCCTGGTGGGGACCAGGGCCTCTCCCCTTTGCTCTGTATCTGTAAACCAGCAAATAAAGTTCTTTCCCCCTTTTCCATCCCCACACTCCCCTCCTCCTCTCCTGTCTGACTTTCTCTGTCTCTGTGGTTTCTCTGCCTTCGCTTCTGGATCCCCAAAGCCCTTCTGGGCAGGCCTGGTCCCTGGAGTTGTTCAGAGGGGCTGGACTGGTCCATCTCTAGGGAGACTTCACCCCTATCCTCTCATTCAAAGGAAAATGTGGGCCTGGGGCTGCCAATCCTACTTTGTTGGCAATTATAAAGAGCCCTGGGCTTTCCTAATAGAGCAGTTGGTAAAGAATCCACCTGCAACACAAGAGACCCGGGTTCGATTCCTTGGTTGGGAAGATCTGCTGGCGAAGGGATAGGCTACCCACTCCTGTATTATTGGGCTTCCCTTGTGGCTCAGCTGGTAAAGAATCTGCCTGCAATGCAGGAGACCTGGATTCAATCTCTGGGTTAGGAAGATCCCCTGGAGAAGGGAAAGGCTACCCACTCCAGTGTTCTGGCCTGGGGAATTCCATGGACAGTATAGTCCTTGGGGTCGCAAAGAGTCGGCCACAACTGAGCGACTTTCATTTTCACTTTCATAAAGACCTGTCTCCCTAATCTCGGGTATGTTCTCCAGGGCCCAGGATGGAGCCCCTTGCCAGGAGTGGGAATGATGCCAGGGACCCTTTAAAAACAATTCCTCCAGAAGGGCACCAGCTGCCCCTGGGCCACTCAAGGAAACCACAAAAGAGCTCTCACTTGGGAGTTCTGGGAATCTGACTGGGGCTCTGACCTCTCCCCTGCGGGGAAGCCTTAACCCTGGCCTCAGAGAGTGGGCCTGAGCCCTGGATGGGGGTATGAAGCCGGGGAGGGCTCTCCAGGTCTCAGAGAGCCTACGGTACCTAGGGTGCCTGTGTGACCCCATCTCCAGCTCTGATCCTGTCCTCTTCATGCAGAGCGGCGGTGGCAGCGTGCCCCCTATGAAGGTGGTGACTCCAGGGGCCTCTCGGCTGAAGGCGGCCCAGGGCCAGGCAGGCAGCCCCGACAAAGGCAAGCATGGCAAGCAGAGGGCCGAGTACATGAGGATCCAGGCCCAGCAGCAGGTAAGCCTGGGCGCCTCGGGGGCAGGGCGGCGGCCCCACACAGCCCCCACCCCCCACCTCACCTCCAGCCTCCAGCAGTGCTATGCACTCCTGCTGGGCGCTGGCTGTCTCCTGCCGCTATTCCTGTGACCACCATCCTGCGGCTGTCCAGGGAGGTCCTACCAGTCAGGACTACCCCACTGGTCCCTCAAACCATTTTCACCTTCCTCTCTCCAGTACCAGTGCTCAGGATCTGGTTGAGAACATAGCCAGATCACCGATCACTCCTCTTGCAAAAGGCCCCTCACTCAGGGCGAGAGGACCATCTCCCCAGCGCTCCTGGACAAGGCGGAGAGAGCAGACCCCAACGCCCGGGCTCTTCTGAGGCTGGTGCCCTGGGGTGTGGGAGGGGCCTTTATTCCTGGTCTTTCTGCCACTCCTCCCCCTCCTCTGCTTCCTTCCTTCTGCTCTCAGGTCCCTTTACTCTCAACTCAGCCTCCCTCTTAGTTTATTAGGCCACCTCCCAACTGAGGGAGAAACCAGTTTTGCATCTCCTTATCAGTCTTGTTCTTGGGTTGTAGCGGGGTACATAGGAGTGGTGAGGGTGCTGTACCCTCTTTCAGATTAAAGGATGGTATGTAGAGGTGGCAGCCTCACCCATGGCCCACCTGTGGCCTGATCAGAAGATGCAGGGTGGTCCCCGGGCCTAGATGTCAGGAAAGACCTTTAGTTCATTCGTGTGGTTCAGTATTTCCAAGCAGCTCCTGTATTCTAAGTGCTGGGTGGGAGTGGGGGAAGGAAATGTCCAGATGCTATGACTTGAAGAAGGTTCTAGGCTCAGAGGCAGGAGGTTAGAGATGGCTAAATCCAGTCACCCCCTTGACAGACCAGGGGACAGCTCAGAAAAGGAAGGGAACTTCCCAAGGGCCCACAGCAAGGTGGCATCAGAGCCAGGCCTGGGACCCCAGAATCTCAAAGCTCTTCCCACCACATGGCTCTGCAGCTGCACACAGGCCTGCTGGTTCTCTCAGAGCCCAGTGGAGACGGGCCAGCCAGGCCCCTCAGTAGCTGCCCGCTGGCCTGCTGTCTTCCTCGCGGGTCCCCAGATGCACCCCAGCTCTTCTTGGTGTCCCCACCGTGTTCCCTTGCCTTGTCCAGGCTGGTCTCTCCTCAGGGCCTAGAACAGCAGCTGACATTCTGCCAGACACACGTTAGCCCACTGCACACTCCCCACTCTGAGGAAGGGCCTTATTATCCCCACTTGACAGATGAGGAAACCGAGGCTTTACCCACGGTCACACGGCTGACAAATGGTGGAGGGGGTTTCAAATCCAGACTGCCTGACACCTCTGTCTCTCACCCTCCACCCCTCCCACCCCTCTACCCTGGCACACATTGCCTCAGTCTCTTCAGCGGGCATCTCCCTCCTCTGTAATTAGGCTCCCCACCTCTACCCCTGACTCCCAACTCCCCCGGCACCCAGCTCCTCTGCCTGCTGCCCTCTCTCCTGCCCCTCCAGTCACCTCCATCGCCTCTCCGTTCATTCGAGCTTCATGCCTGGGCTCGGCTCGGTCTCCAGTGACACACAGTCTGCTCACCTCTCTGCAGCGTGTTGAGCATACACTCTGCCCCCCTCACACTGGGGGCCATGGGGCCCTCCTCTCCTTGGCACCCCCCTCCCTTGTCAGCCCTCACCTGCCTCCTGGCTCCTTTCCAGGAGACTCTCCTGTGCCCACCTCTTCACTCCTCTGTGCCCACCTTCCTCCTCAGCTTCTTCTCACACCACACACTCCTCCCCTTGGGCACCAGCTGCCATCTCTTCTGGTCCAGGTCTCTCTTCTGAGCTCAAGGCTGCCCCCTTGGTCTCCCCTCAGGAAAGTCAGCTGCCCCAGGCATCCACCCATGCCCCGATGGGGGGGTGGTCTCCTGAGCTACCCCCTCCCTCAGGGATGCGGTGGTTCTCTCTTCCCACATGACTAGTCTGGCTGTTCTCTCTCTCCCTTTCACGTCTCTAGTAAATGATTTTTCTTTAAGAAAAAGCATCTTCTCTCTAATGAAGTATTACGTTTCTTGTAAAGATGTTTTAGTAAAGAGACATCACAAAGAGGCAGAGAAACAAATCACCCCGTGTGTCAGTACCCAGCACAAGCCTTTCTGAGGTTTCCCTGCAAATTCTGTGACCTCTCTCCTGTCCTCCCAGACCCACGCGGTGGGGAGGGCTATTTTTAAATGCTGATTGGGTTGTATCGCTGCCCCAGCTTGTCACCTGTGCCCTGCAGCCCCAGCTGGATTTTTTAAAAAAAATCAAAACGGCCTCACTGACTGCCCTGACGCCTCACCTCCACTCGTTCCAGCCGCCCTGCATCACCTGGCCTTCCATCCTCCAGCTGGGGCACTGCTCCTCCCAGCTCCGTTTGTGACCCTGGTCAAAGTCCTCTGCCTTCTGCAGGCTCTTTTCTCATCTGTACAATGGGGACAAGAACCCAGGGGCAGGCTTCTGAGCTCCTGTAATACTGGGTGTGGAAAACAGCTTCAAAAGCCACAGAGTGCTCTCCAAAGAGAAGGGGTCACCACTGTGCTCGACTGCACTGTCCCTTGGCAGGGCCGGGGGCTGGGCGGAGGCCTCGCCCTCACTCTAACACTAGGCGCTCCAAACTGCCTTGGCAGTGACGAAAGGGAGGGGAATAGAAGCGCCAGGACCAGACACAGAAATTGGGGTAGAAGAGTGGAGAAAGGGGTACACCTGTGCCTGGTATTACAGAGAAATCAGGGGAAATGACAGAGGAAAAGCGTTTGGATGTTGTGCTCAGGAAAGTGGGATAGACTTTCCTAATGGTCCGGTGGTTAAGAATCTGCCTGCCGAAACAGGGGACATGGGTTTGATCCCTGGCCTGGGAAGATTCCACGTGCCTCAGGGCCACTGAGCCCACGCTCCACAGCTGTTGATCCTGCACTCTAGAGCCCGTGTTCCACAAGAGAAACCATCTCAATGAGAAGTCCAAAGCTAGTGTGCAGCAACAAAGACCCAGTGCTGTCTAAAATAAACAAATAGCTACATTAAAAAAAAAAGATTCAGGGGTGGGATGAGAACCAGATTCCCAGGGGACGAGGATCAAGGGCTTGGTGCAGGCATGAAAACAGAACAGCCCCTCTTCTACTTGGGCGAAGCAATCTGCTGAATACGTAGTGTATCTCCTTGGATGACTCTAGTGATGAGGCTATAATGAAGTGAACAACAGGAGATGCTGAGGCACTCAGGGACCAGTGAGAGCTGGAAGCTGGACCACCCTGGGGCGAGGGACCTGGGGGTGTACAGTTTAGGGAGTCCTGTGAGAGCTAAACAGTAGGCGCTATAGTTACAGAGGGCACAGCATGCCTGCAACACACACCGAGTGGGGAGGGAGTAGAGAAGAAACTTTCCCCCTCTCTCTCCCCACCCCGTCCTAACCCCCATTGGCCAAACTCAACAAGAGGCCAGTCAGCCAAGGGATGGCGGGGTTGACCAACCTGGCCGCAGAGCAGAAATCAGATTTGGGGATGTGAGGAAAAATAGAAAATAGCATTCCTTTTCTGTACCAATTTTAAGCATATATATTTTATTTAATGCTCAGAACAACTTTATATCTTCATATGTGCATTAGCCACTTTGTCACTGCTGCATGCCTACAGCATCTAGAACAGTTCTCAGCACATGCAGGCACTCAGTAAATATTTGTTGGCTAGATGAATGAGTGGTTGGATGAATGAATGAATTTGCCAGTGATCAGGCCCAATGCAAGTGGAAATAGACAATGCAGACTTGAAATAGTAATATACTAATGATATAATAATAACAGCTACCATTTATTGCCCGCGTCCTGAGTGCAGGCACTGGGTCTTGGGCTCTGTACACAGAGCATCTCAGCCTGATTCCGATGCTGTAGGGTCTGTTATCCTTGCTTAGCGGGTGAGAACATAAGGATCTAGGGAGATACCTGCCAAAGGTCGCACAATTAGGAAGTGGCAGAGCTGGGACTTAAAGCCAGATTTGCGGGGTACAAATCTTGCTGTCCTAATGCTGTATTCTGCTGCTTTGGCGGGAAGCATAACTTAGTGGGCACCACCAAGCCTTGGGGAGCTGCCCCTCATGATGGGGATGCAAGGGAGCAATTTTGGCCTCGCTTGTGGCAGTTTGAGTAGTTTTAGCCACAAGTAATAGAAACTCCAATTCACAATGGCTTAAACAGCAAGGAAAAGTTTTATCAGAAGCAGCAGGTGAGGCTCCAGGGTTGGGGAATTGATATACTCAAGGACATCAGGACCTGGGTTCCTTCTATATTTTGGTTCTGTTGGCCCATCCTCCCACGCACCCCCCAGTACGGCTGCCTTCATTTCAGGGCTGTAAGTATACAGATCGTTTCTTTTTTAACGCTTGACTTTAAATAATTTATTCAATTTTGACTGCTGGGTCCCGGTTGCTGCAAGGGCTTTCTCTGGTTGTAGCGAGTCAGGGCTACCCTCTAATCGCGCTCACAGTGAGCGCGGGCTTCTCGCTGTGGCGGCTGCTCTTGTTAGACACATGGGCTTCAGTAGTTGTGGCACACGGGCTTAACTGCCCGGTGTCTTGTGGGATCCTCCCAGACCAGGGATTGAACCGGTGTCCCCTGCACTACAAGGCAGATTCGCAACCATCAGACCACCAGGGAAGCCCCAGAGATCCTTTTAGAAGCAGGAGAACCTTTCCCAGAGACTCCCAACTGATGTCCCCCCTCTTCTTATTGCCCATCCCCAGATCAGTCACTGGCTAGAAGGGAACAGCCTGAACTGCCATTGGTTCTATTCCCCCCTGGGCTAGAGGAAACCCTGCCTCTTCTGGCAACCCAGTGCCTGATTCAGGCAAATAATAAGGAAGAAGGGCATGTGGGCTGGGGACAGTGGCACTGGGAATGACCCTGGGGGAGGCACCAACCGGGTTGGCAGCATCAAGATGATCTATTATTACACGGGTAATGGTACTCTGTCATGTCTGACTCTTTGCCCCCATGGACTGTAGCCCATCAGGCTTCTCTGTCCATGGAATTTTCCAGGCAAGAATACTGGAGTGGGTTGCCATATCCTACTCCAGGGGATCGTCCCAACCCAGGGATCGAACCCGAGTCTTGTATCTCCTGCATTGGCAGACAGAATTTTTACTCTTCAGCTACCTGGGAAGCCCCAAGATAACCTATACTTGGATGGGAATCTGTGTCTCATAGCCTGGAGGGACAGGTCAGCACACTCAGGGTGCCTGGATAGGGCTAGAGTCTGGCCCACAGGAAAAGGAGGGGTGTGGGGTTCAACCCTTCGGGTGGGTCTGGCTAATGTTTCCTGTTTCCCCCAGCTAAAAGCTGACCATCTGTGTATGAGGTTTCTGCCTGTCACAAAGGTGGCAAAGCTCTTTCTCTGGACATAATTAAGAGCAAGACATAATTAAGGGGGGGACTGGCTGATGACAGGGAAGCAATGAAAACCTTTAGAGGCAGCAGCTGTATCAGTTGGGAACTCTGAGCAGCACAGGACAGGGTTGCTGGGCACAGTTGGACACGTTCCCTCAGTTTCAGAAGAGTGGTGGGCACTCTCCTGGAAGGGAAGATGGCCTGAGAGGATGTTACAAAACATGCTCACAGAGCAAGTAGAAGAGGTGTCCATGAAGAGCAGGGGTGTCCACGTAAGCTGGTGACCGCTGCTGCTCCATGAAGCTTAAAGGCCTTGCGCCAGCTATGGGAGAACAGGGAGGGGGCATCTTCCCAATGATAACACCTCGCTTGAGTGAACGCAGGAGTCAGGGGGCAGCACAAGCTGGGAGGGAGGTGTTCGAGAGACCAAAGTTTGGGACAGAGTGAGCCTCGACAGATGCTAAAGGGAAGGAATGGGAAAAGCTCGTACCTAGAGAGGCAAGCTGAGATCAAAGAGGACCGTCAGGAGGGAACCAACAGCTGACTTGGGACACAGGGGGATGTGAAGACTCGGGAGGAAGGGGACATGCCCCCTTGCCCCCTGGGTTTGGGAGAAAAGACTCTAAATGGGAAATGGTGGGAGGGGAGGGGCAGGACTGGGGCCCACAGTAAGTGACAAGGGAGGAAGAGAGCTCCTGGTTGTCTTTAAATGAGTCCGTCTCCAGGCCAGGGTACCGGGACCCCTCCAGCACAGGCCATGCCAGGCACATGGGTTCCACAAAGGGCTGGATGATTCGAAGGATGTGGGGGCTGTGGGCCTGGAACCCCTCTGAGAAAGGGGTGAGCAGCCACAGTCAGGCTGGGAGGAGTTGGGAGACCCAGTGAACTCATGCCTGGATTTTCATAAAGGGGAAAATGTAGACCACAGACCACAGTGTGGTGAGCAAAATCCAGAGACAGTTAGCTGTGCCCATGTGGAAGAAGAAATGTGATCAGCAGCCTCAAGGGCAGGCTGTTCACTGTCAGCCAGTCAGATGCCTGTGGTCACTTCCCTTCCCGGTGGTGGGGGGCACCTTGCTCTCCACCTCCCCACCCCCCTGCAAGGCATCTGAGAGAGGCTGCCAAGCAGCCAGATAATCATGTAGGTCGAGGACAAGTGGCATGGCCATGCCCAGGCGGGAGCTGCGGGCGTCTCTGGCAGTGTGCCACAGCACTCTGCTTCCAGTCCTCGTCCCTCTTTTCTTTAATCAGGGCAGTTTGGTTATCACACTAGCAGTAGCTAAGCAAGGCCGGGAGGGACAGTGGATACAGCCACAGGGAGAAAACCTATATTACCCTAACCCAAGTGATCTCAGACTTAACTGTGCGGCAGGATGACGTGGTGCGCTGGCCTAAAACCCAGATGCCTGAGCTCACAGGACAGATGGATCCTGGGGCAGGGTCCAGGAATCTGCATTTGTAAGAGGTCGACCCCTCTAGGAGGTGCAGGTGGGTCTAGAACCCTCTCACATCTCCAGGACCAGTGTAGGTGCCGGGGGTCTGCTGGAGCTGGGGAGGGGGCACAGCTGTTTCTGACTATCAGAGGTGACCTGTGAGTGCCAGATGTCATGAGGGGGTTGGCTCCCCATTACCCACAAGGCACAGCTCAAAGTTGGAGGAACACTTGTGGGGCAGGAGGTGGGGGTGGGCATGGGGGTCCTGAGGGTCCAGGAGGACAAGTTCACTCTTCAGCTTCCACCAGAAGACCTCCTGCTGAAGTTGGAAGGGGCCCTGGTTGGGCTGCTTCTCCCCTCCTGCCTCCCCTTTGGCAGCTGTTTCATTTCTTCCTTCCCTTCCTTGCCCTCTCCCCCTCCCCACCTGGTCTGGTTCTGCTCCCTGTCCTGCTCCCCATTCTGGTCCTGGGCTGGCCTTCCTTGTGCTTCTCCGGTCTCTCTTCTGCTTTCTGTCTTTCCTGTCAGTAACCATGGACTTAACTGCCCACCCCAGGCCCTTTGTTCCAGCCCTGTGTTCCCCTTTCTACCCCTACTCTGGCACCTTCCTCCCCTGTCTCAGAGGACCACTCTCTCCAGACGCTCCTCTGGTTTCTGGTTTTTGCAGTTACTTTTCTCTTGGATTTGTGGAGATTTTTTATTTTTTAAAACTGTAGGGTAGGATAAATTGGGAGATTGGGACTGACATATAAACACTACTATGTATTAAAGACTGAGATTCCTTGGTGGCTCAGATGGTAAAGCATCTGCCTGCAATGTGGGAGACCCGGGTTCAATCCCTGGGTCGGGAGGAAACCCTGGAGAAGGAAATGGCAGCCCACTCTAGTACTCTTGCCTAGAAAATTCCATGGATAGAGGAGCCTGGTGGGCTACAGTCCATGGGGTCGCAAAGAGTCGGACACGACTGAGAGACTTCACTTTCTTTCACTTTCTATTTATCAAACAGATAACTGAGAACCTAAAAAAACTAACTGGGGGCCAGCACAAAGGCTCCCCTTCTTCCCTCTGACCCCAACCTCTGCTTTTGTTCTAGGCCACTAAACCATCTAAAGAGATGAGTGGTTCGAATGAGACCTCAAGCCCAGTCTCAGAAAAGCCTTCGGCTTCCAGAACCTCCATCCCCGTATTGACTTCCTTTGGAGCGAGGAATTCTTCCATCTCCTTCTAGAAGCTTCCTTATAACCCCACCCCAGCCTGCCCTCCTCCCCCTTCCCCGCCATATCTCTCTCTCCTCTGTTACCCTTCATTTCCACCTCATTGTCCAGAAACTCTGAAGGGTTTGCCATGGATGTGGCCCTCTCAGCTCTCCCTGCCCACCCCCCGTTGGTGTTTTTGGTTTTTTGAATGATTCACTTTTGTCTTTTTTTTTTTCTTAAGGAAAGAAAAAAAAGCAAACCAGTAAAACTAAAGACCAAAACACACCACCTTCCCTTGATTTCCTGTTCCAAAATGGCGCACTTCCTGTTACCGCCCTTCCCCTGTCTCTTTCCCCACACTCCCTCCCAGGCTCATCCTGAAGTTCCTGCCCCACTGCCCTCCCTTCTCACTTTCCCCCCACCCTTCCCAAGAGCACTCCAAACAAACTCTGAGCCACGGAGACTTGGAGCAGGAAGACACCCCCGTTTCCCCTTCCTCAGAAACCTTCCGGGAGGAAAACCTGGACATTGGACCAACCCCAAAACCAGGCTAGAAAACTGGACGTAAGGATACTCTGGCCCCGGAGGCATCCCACCTGCCCACCCTCGGGACATGACTGAATTCTGCTGCTTCTCTGCTCCCATCCACTCCTGCCCGGGTGGGCCTGGAGTCAAGACAGGTGGGCTGGAGAGGGAGGCCAGAGTCAGAGGGGCCTCAGGGTGGTGTGATGCCACGGAATCTGTGTGTCCCTGGAGAGGATCTGGCTTCCTGGAACCACCTCCCTGCGGTGAGGAGCTGCCTGGCCCGTGCCAATGGGAGGAATGGGGCACCTTTGGACTGCTGGCTGTGGACGGTGGGTTGAGCAGACAGCCTGATGCTGGGGACACTGCCTTGGGAGAGGGCAGCCCCGAGGAGGGGTATCTGGTACTTTTAGTTTCCTAATTTAGCACTTTAAATGACATTAACTTATTTAATGGGGTGGGATGGACAAGAATGAAG
Source organism: Oreotragus oreotragus (assembly GCA_006410675.1). Lineage (NCBI taxonomy): Eukaryota > Metazoa > Chordata > Mammalia > Artiodactyla > Bovidae > Oreotragus > Oreotragus oreotragus. The sequence continues at coordinate 52,381 of SJYX01012493.1, read as the reverse complement.
GGCCTAGCAAATTAGACTTGGAGGCCTAGAGGGTGGGAAGGGTCTGGTTGTGAGGGAAGTGGGGGCAATAGAGAGGGGGTTGATGGGGGGCAGCGAGGACAGCTCTGACCCCACAGGTGGACTGACTTGACCTTTAACCATCCTCTCTGAGATTTGAGGGTTTTCAGGGAAGGTGTTAGAGATGGCTTTTAAAATGGGGAACTGGTGACCCTCGTGAGATTCTCAAGGGTCCTCGAGGCCTGACCAGCCAGCCAGTGCCCCCAACCTCCGGCCCAAGGGCACCCGCCTTGCAGAGGCTGTGGGCAGTGAGGCTTTTGATGGGGGTCCTGAGAAAGGGAGAGAGAGATCAGTTTTGGCTCTCAGCAACCCCCCCATCCCCCGGCACCCACAGGGCACAGTGAGGGGCCAGCAGGGAGATTCTGTGGGTGGGGGAGGAGGAAGATGGAGAGAGGGCCCCAGGGAGCAAGATTCCTGTTTGGAGCACAAAGTGGAGTAAGCACAGGGGAGGAGGGGGTTGGAATTAGTCACCCCCCCGCAGAAAGCACAGAGAGAAGGAGCCAGTGAAGGAGCAGAGCCTTCTGGGGCCTGGCGCCTGAGGAGAGCCAGGGGGAGCTGTTGAGGGTTGGGGAGGGATGGGACACTGGGTTGTGTTTCTTCACTTTCTTTTTTTGTTGTTGTTTTTGTTGGTTCATCCTTGTTTTCTAGCTTTGGATCATTTTTGTACAAAGGCAAGCAAGCCTTTTTGAAAAATAACAAAAGAAGAGGAAAAAAAAAAATCCCTCCCACCCCCCAAAAAAAACCCCTGAAAAATAGAAAAAAAAAAAGGACCTCATAAATGATGCAATTACTTTTAATTGCAGGCAACTCTTTACATTTAAGTGAAGTGTCTTAACATTTTATATTGTTTTAAAAATATATTTACATATTATATATATATAATATACGTAATATAAATATATATAAATATTTAAAAAAGAAAAAAAAAAAAAAGTAAACCACAGCACTCTCCCTGGCCGCTGTTTTGGCGGGGGAGGGGGCTGGAGGGTGGGCGCATCGGCCTGGTTTCTGTGGTCCAGTGAAATGGTTTGGTTTGATTCGGCTATACAGAGACCCCCTGACTTTGGAGGGGAGGGGGGAGTGGTGCCCCCTCCTCCCTCCACTCCATTACTCTTTGCTTGCTACTTTTCCCTTGCCCCACCTCCCACCCTCAGCCCTATGCCCTGAATGTTTGCCCCACCGTCATTGTCCTGAGTTGAATGTCCCTTTGTGGGGGAGAGGAAGGGGGACGTGTCCATCCATTAGGGGGCAAATGGAGGGAGTCGTGTGCCCACTGCTAATGTGGAGCCCAGTGGAATTTGTACCTTTCACTTTGGTGCCAGCACATTTATAGGAGGAGTTGTGCGCAACTTCTGTGTGTGTGTGTGTGTGTGTATATGTGTGTGTGTATCCACTGGCACTAGTCCATTTATTGGTGTGCAGAGGAAAGGAAGCATGAGCATGCACAGACATGACCTCCCACATGTGTGTGCAGGGAGGCATGCCCACAGTGGTGCATGTAACCAGCCTGGGCATTGGCTGCACCTTGGCGTGGAGAAGCTTGGTGTGTAAGAACGTGTGTAGTATGTGTGTGCAGATGTGGCAGCTGTGAGACCTGTATGTGTACATGGAGGTGCGTGCATGCACATGCGTGTAGACCCCAAGTGTCGGAGCGCCTGAGTGTGTGTTCCCTCATCCCTGCACCACTGGTTCTGGCTCCCCTCTCAAGCCCCCAGCCCCTGGGCCCTCTCAAAGTCCCCAGCACGTCAAAGCCCCCCCAGCTGCATGCGCCTCACTGCTCTGTCCATCAATGTGTGCTTGACCAAGAGAAAACCAAGACGTCTGGGGGGACCCCTGTACCTGGTCCCCCCAGCCCCTGCCCACTGTGCTGTGTTACTCGCATGGGGGGCTTCTCTCCCACCCCTTCCACAATATGCTGTTTCCCCAGGAGCCTCAGGCCCGAGGCTCTGCGAGGGGTCCCAGGTGGGACTCCCCAGGGCCAGCCCGGCTCACACCCCACCCTGTCCCCCGTAGGGCCCGTGTCGGTGTAGCAGTGACAGCTTCTGTGGGTATTCTGTGACCTCTGTCAGTGTGACTTGACAACTTCTAAATGGAAAAGGGTTGCTGTGTTTTCTTGGTCTCTTTTTTAATGTCCCTTTTCTTCCCCCACTTTCCTGAACGCTTTCCTTTTTGGTTTTTCTAGCTGAGTGTTTGGGGCGTAAATAAAACTTGATTCTTTTTCCTCTCCTGGATCTCCTTCCTAGAGGCTGCTGTTTCATTATTTCTCATCTTCACCCTGGAAGGTGCTGGGGCGGGTGGCGGGGAGGGGGAATTCCTGGCAGCCGACCGCCTTACGACTTAGCGACTTAGCGGACAGAAGGCAGAGCACGAAGTGGGAGAGGTGGAATCAGGGCCTGGGGGGCGCTGTTGCTGCCTGCAAGAGCCCTTGAGAGCCAACATCATCTGGACGCTGGAGAGGAACATCACGAAGTCATGGGGTGCCAGCTCTCCACCATCAGCGAGGATGCTCCTGGCATCACTGACTCCTGCCAGTGACAAAGCCAGGCGTGGCAGGTGTCTTACCGACCATCACACAGCTAGTCAGATGCACAGTCACCACTGGAGTCCAGCTCTGCCTGACTCCGAAACCAATGCCTTTCCCCCCAAAACTGAATCCAGTCTGCTTACCTCCAGCTATTCCCTGGAGCGGGCCTCAGCCTCCTGCCCTTTGGGTGAGCTGACCCTTTAATGGTCTCCATCCATCCTATCAAGAACATCAGCTTTCAAACTGTTTTTTCCAGCTGTATCTCAGTAAGAAATCCATTTTACATCTCAGTGATTTAGACATGTCCACACGTACACAAACACATATTTAGTGAAATAGCACCTGCTGTATACTATACACTCCACCATTTTTCAGTTAAATTATACACATTTGGTCACAGCCCACTCTGGATTTCATGACCCTTGAAAGGGTCAAAACCCACAGTTTGCAAAATACTAGTCTGAGGATTTAGCCCCAGTCACATTGCATTTCTGCTTTGTCCTCCTCAAAGGCCTACTGGTTCCTCTTACACCATGGTTGCCTCTGAAATTGGAAGACCCCTGTCAGGAGATTTACCCTAGATGCTGGTTGGGTGGGCCCCTGGACCCCGACCCTATAGCCAGCAAGCTGCCTGAACCCTTCCAGGCTGCCACATCCGAGTCTAGCCTGGCTTGCCGTCGGGCGGGCCAGCTGGCCCGCTTGGGCTTCTCAGTCTTCCCTGGAGTTCTGAAGGCTGTGCCACTGTTGTTCCAGTCATCCCTGAGGCTGCGCTTCTAGGGGTTCTCCAGGGTGGCCGAGACCTGGGGTATCACTGGGTCTCCTCTACCTCCTCCCCTAAAACCATCCCTTCCCTCCCATGAGATGACAGTGGCCTAGAACCATCCTTTTCCAGGCCTCGCTGGAACCCAGTCACACTGAGGTTGAGGATGTGCTTGGTGTCCTCAGGGAATGCCCCCTCCCTGGGTCACCCACCTGCCAAGTAGCCCTTGAGGTCTGACTGAAAGTCAGACCCCACCCCTTTTGTCCTTTTTAAAAGGCAGCAGATCTTGCCTTCTCTCTCTCATCCTATTTCCAGCAAGCTGGGCAAGTAGCCAAAACCCCTTCATCTTCCAGAGTCACCCCATTCACCAATAGTTCAAGATCAAGTCATAAATAGGACCATCAGCGCATGGCCGGAGTTAGGCCAGGCACTTCATTCGTCCTTCAAATACCTCCCAACTGTCTACTCCTGGCTGGGCACTGCTTATTGATTCACTGGGACTATGGCTCAGCGCCTAGGAGGAGACCCAGCCAAAACAGAAGTTCCTGAGCAAAATCATGACAGACAGTGAACCATGCCCCAGGGAGGCAAGCAGGCCTGCAAAGGTGGTGGCTGAGTAATGAAGACCACCTCAGAGAGTGTGACCAGAGGCCCTGAGGTCACATGAGGGAAGGTCTTCAGAATCGACAAGGCGGCTGTCTGGGAGCTGGTGGCTGGGTGTCCCCCACAGAAGCCCTGAGGTAGGAAGTCATCTGTGGGCTCTAGAAAATGAATGAAAACCAAGTAGATTGACACAGCGTCACAGGAAGTCTTGGTCTCAGGCAAATGTAGCAGGGAAGGTAAATTTCTTCTCAGGCCATTGGGAATAGAAGAGTCAAGTCAGAAGGTGACATGATCTGATGCTGTTTTTCAGAGTTTACCATAGCTGTGGTGTGATGAGGTAGGGTGAGGGCGGGGTGCAGATGACGGCTGCCCAAACTCATTCACAGTGAACGATCTGATGGCTGAGGGAGGGGAAACTGAGTCTTAGAGACTTTGTAGCTACAGAGTGATGGAGCTAAGACTCAAACCCATGACCCATCTCTCCTGTTAGCCATGCTTTCTTGGTGCTTTTAATACTCATCATTACACATATTAAGGACTTCCCAGGTGGCTCAGTGGGTAAAGAATCCACCTGCAACGCAGAAGACGCAGGAGACACAGGTTCAATCCCTGGGTCGGGAAGATCCCCTGGAGATGGACATGGCAACCCTGTCCAGTATATATGCCTGGAGAATCCTATGGGCAGAGGAGCCTGGCAGGCTGCAGTCCATGACTGCAGAGAGTTGGACACGATTAAAGCAACTGAGCACAGAAACACACGTATTAAGTGTTCATTTAATCCTTACCACATGGGCTATTGGTATCATTACCTCCTGTCTACTGATGGGGAGAGTGACGGAAAAGGATTTGATTGACCTCAGGTTGGTCTCAGAGCCAGATTCCAATTGATAGTAGAAAGGGAGCTTCTTTACCAATAGGAACCTGGGAAGTCCACATATTTTCTCCTTCAGTATCTGTACATCTCTGAGTCCCCTGGGAGTGTTCTTCCTCTTTGATCTCTGAGTGGCTTAAGTGACCCTAAACTCACATGGCAGCAAAGCATCCTTTACCATGCCAGGGCCTTGGGCCCAAGGCCACTGTACCCATTAGCTGACATAGGCACCCTCAACATTCCCTAATGCCGACTGGTTGGCAGCACTCTTAATGACATCTGGCAGGAAGCTCCACCCCATACCCTTGGCCATGTGCCAGGAATTTCACTCAAATCCATAGACTCTCTGCTTCAGCCCAGACCCACCACTGTAGTCCTTCCACCTGCCCGTCAGAGAAAAATTCTTATTCCTTTAGTTCAACCCAAACAGATTTGGAGTTTTCCTATGAAGTATATGTCTAGCCTCATGCCTGTTCCACAATGTCTTGATTGGTGGTAAGTTTTGAAATTGAGAACTTTCTTTTTCACGATTATTTTGATTGTTCTACATCCCTCACATTTCCATAGGAATTTTAGGATCAGTTTGTCAATTTCTGCCAAAAAAGACCCCCAAAATGGGGATTTTAATAGGGTTTGTGTTAAATCTGCCAACTTGACAACATAAGATCTTCTGAAACATGGAATATCCATTTATTAAGATCTTTTAAAATTTCTTTTAATGATATTTTCATTTTCTTGGTACAAGTTTTGTACTTTTATTAAATCTATTCCTATGTATTTTATTATTTTTGATGCTATTATAAATAGAATGGTTTCCTTAATTTCATTTTTAGATTGTTCATCACTTATAGAAATAAGTGGGGTGAATGATAAAGACTTCTTTATTGAGGTACAATTGACATACAACATTGTATCAGTTTCAGGTATACAACATAATGATGGAATATTTGTGTATATTGTAAAATGATCACCACAGTAAGTCTAGTTAACATCTCTCACCATCCACAGTTAGAGAAAATTTTATTCTTGTAATGAGAATTCTTAAGATTTTCTCTCTTAGTAAAGATTTACTCTTTTGCTTTCAACTATGCAGTACAATAGTATAATTAACTATAGTTGCCACACTGAACATTACATCCCCAGGACTGACTTAAAATATAACTGAAAGCTTGTGCCTTTCAGCTCCCTTCTCCCATTTCACTCCCTTCCAACCCCCTCTTCTGTCAATCACCATTTGTCCTCTGTAAGATTTTTTTTATTCCATATGTAATGAGAGCTTAGGGTATTTGTCCTTCTGTCTGACTTGTCTCATGCAGCATAATGTCCTCAAGATCTATCCATGTTATCCCCAGGACTGACTTAAAATATAACTGAAAGCTTGTGCCTTTCAGCTCCCTTCTCCCATTTCACTCCCTTCCAACCCCCTCTTCTGTCAATCACCATTTGTCCTCTGTAAGATTTTTTTTATTCCATATGTAATGAGAGCTTAGGGTATTTGTCCTTCTGTCTGACTTGTCTCATGCAGCATAATGTCCTCAAGATCTATCCATGTTGTCGCAAATGGCAAGATTTCTTTCTTTCTATGGCTGAATAATATTTCATTTTATGTATATACAACGATTTGTTTATCTATTTATGGTATTTGGGCTATTTCCACCTTTTGGTTATGATGAGCAATGCTGCTATAAATACTCAGGCACCAGAGTCTGCTGGGACATATGTTTTCATTTCTATTGGGTATAAAGCTGGATGTGGAATTGCTGGATCATATGGTAATTTTATGTTTAATTTTTTGAGGAAGCACCAAACTATTTTTCATAGTAGCTGTACTATTTTGCACTGCCTCCAGCAATGTTCCAGGGTCCCTATTTCTCCATATCTTCAGCAACACTTTTATTTTCTATTTTCTTGATTTAATCTATCCTGGTGAGTGTGAAGTGGTATCTCATTGTGGCTGTGATTTGCATTTTTTTAAATGACAAATGAAAATAGAAAAAAAGAGAAAATTAATTAAAAATTATAAAACTAAAAGTTAGTTATTGAAAAAGATTGACAAAACTGATGAATACCTGAATACCTAATGAATAGTTAGACTGACCAAGGAAAAAAACTAAATATTTGTCAGTTTCGTTGACCTTCTCCAAGAACCAACTTTTAGCTTTATCAGTTTTCTCTATTTTTTATATTTTCTGCTTCATTTATTTCCATTCTTTATTATTTCCATCCTTTGGCTTGTTTTGGGTTTAGTTTGCTTTTCTTTTTCTAGTTTCTTAAGATGCAAGGTTACGGTGTTGATTTGAAATCTCTCTTTGCCAGTATGACATTTACAGCGATAAAGTTCCCTCACAGAGCTAATTTACTGCATCCCGTAAGATTTGATGTGATGTGCTTTTGCTTTCGTTTATCTTAAAGTATTTCAAATTTCCCCTGTGATGTCTTCTTTGACTCATTAGATACTTAAGAGTGTACTTTTATATTGCCACGTTTGTGAACTTCCCAAAACCTTCTGTTGCTAACTTCGAACTTAATTCCCTTGTGTTTGGAGAACAAACTTTTGTGATTTCAATCCTTTTAAATTTATTAAAATTTAAATTGTAATTTAAATGTTCTGGGCATGTTTTATGGCCTAGCTTTTTTGGTCTATCCTGAAGAATGTTCCATGCACACTTGAAAATGTATATTCTGTTGTTGTTGGGTGGAAGCTTCTTTGGAGATTGTTAGATCTAGTTGGTTCATAGTATTGTTCACATTTTCTACTTCCTTACTGATCTTCTGTCCAGTTGTTCTAGTCATTATTGAAAGTGACAATGTCCAACTATTGTTTTGATTTTTGTTTGCTTGTTAGCCACACCACACAACTTGAGGGGCCAAGGATTGAACCTGTGCCCTTAGCAGTGAAAGCATGGAGCTCTAACCACTGGAATTTTCTCCAACTATTGCTTCGAATTGTCTACTTTCCTTTCAATTCTGTTAGTTTCTGCTTCAGGTTTTGTTGTTAGAAAAATATTTTGTTGTTGTTCAGTCACTCAGTCATGTCCCAGTCTTTGTGACCCCATGGACTGCGGCATCCCAGGCTTCCCTGTCCTTCACCATCTCCCAGAGCTTGCTCAAACTCATGTCCATTGAGTCGGTGATGCCATCCAACCATCTCACCCTCTGTTGTCCCCTTCTCCTCCTGCCTTCAATCTTTCCCAGCATCAGGGTCTTTTCTAATGAGTCAGCTCTTTGCCTCAGGTGGCCAAAGTATTGGAGCTTCAGCTTCAGTATCAGGCCTTCAAAAGAATATCAGGATTGATTTCTTTAGGACTGACTGGTTTAATCTCCTTGCAGTCCAAGGGACTCTCAAGAGTCTTCTCCAACACCACAGTTCAAAAGCATCGATTCTTCAGCGCTCAGCTTTCTTCACAGTCCAACTCTCACATCCATACATGCTACTGGAAAAACCATAGATTGACTATACGGACCTTTGTTGGCAAAGTAATGTCTCTGCTTTTTAATACGCTGTCTATGTTTGTCATAGCTTTTCTTCCAAGGAGCATGCATCTTATAATTTCATGGCTGCAGTCACCATCTGCTGTGATTTGGGAACCCAAGAAAATAAAGTCTGTCACTGTTCCCATTGTTATCACATCTACTTGCCATGAAGTGATGGGACCAGATGCCATGATCTCCGTTTTCTGAAGATCATTTTTTGAAGCATATATATTTATAATCATTTTATCTTCTTGGTAGACTGACCCTTTTACTCTGATAAAACATCCTTCCTGTCTCTAGTAATGATTTTTTTTTTTAATCTTTAAAGCCTATTTTATCTCACACCTGTGTAACCATTCTGGCTCTCTTCCGTAACTCTTTTCATCATTTTGTATCTTTTTCCATTCTTTCTTCACTTTCAACTATTCTGTGTCTTTGAATCTAAAGTAGAGGTTTTGTGAACAGCATGTAGTTGGAGCATGCTTTTCAATCAATTCTGCCAATCTCTGTCTTTTGATTAGGGTGTTTACTCCATTTACATTCAATATAATTACTGATAAGGTAGGATTTATGCCTGCCATTTTGCTGTTTTTCATATGTCCTATGTTTTTGTTATTTTTCTAGTCCTTGACTCCTTCCCTTGTTTGTGTGAAACAGATATTTTCTAGTGTACCTTTAAATTTGCTGTCTTTTCATTTACAATATTTTCAGAGAGTTATTTTCTTAGTGGCTGCCCTGGGGGTTACAATAAGTTTAGATTAATACTAACTTAATTTTCATAACATACAAAAGCTTTGCTTCATTATAACTCCATTCCCTCCTGACTCCTTTAAGCTCTTATTGTCATACAAATTTGATCTTTATACATTATAAGCCTGTCAACAGTTTTGTAATTATCATCTTACACAACTACCTTTAAAAAACATGGAGTTAAGGACAAAAAATAATAGAAGAACTACAAATAAATATATTTATGGGAATTTCCTGGCAGTCAGGTGGTTAGGACTCCCTGTGGAGTCCTCCAGTGGAAGTTGTAGAGGGCATAAATTCGATCCCTAGCTGGGGAACTAAAATGCCACAAACCATGTGACATGGCCAATAAATAAATATGTAAAAATGTTTATACTGTCTTTTATAATGCCTATATGTTCCTCTTAATGGTGTCCTTTATGTTTTCGTATGGATTCAAGTTACCGTCTAGTGTATTTCATTTCAGCTCACCGGATTCCATTATTTATAGGGCAGACCTGCTGATGACTAATTGCCTGCTTTTCTTTACTGGAGATGTCTTCATTTCTCTTTGGTTTTGAAGGAAAGCACAGGGTTTTGATCTGTCATTGTTTAGTTGCTAAGTCGCGTCCGACTCTTTTGTGACCCCATGGACTATAGCCCGCCAGGCTCCTCTGCTCGTGGAATTTTCTGGGCAAGAATGCTGGAGTGGGTTGCCATTTCCTTCTCCAGGGGATCCTCCTGGCCCAGTGCCCAAAGCTGTCTCCTGCATTGGCAGGCGGATTCTTTACCACTGAGCCCCCAGAGAAACCCAGTTTTTGATCTGTTCTCACACAAAGCCTACTATAGCATGAAGGAAGCCCAGTGGGCAGCAACCCTGTCCTTATGTCTTTCTGGGCTTAGATTTATCCTGCCTTTACCCTTATTAGCTGTGTGACCCTGGATAAGTATGTCATCTCTCTGTGCTTAAAATTTCCTCACATATAAAAATGGAGACAACAATATTGTGACCATAGCTCCAAAGAGTTTTGGAGGATTAATTAAGGACATATAAAGCCCTTGGGGGCTGGTGTGAGCCCACAGTAACACTAGCTCTTAGCCCATGTGCCAATCAAAAACAACCTCCGGGACAGAGGTGGAAGAAGGAAGCAGATTTCAGTGAGCCACTAAGCTCTTCCCAGCTCCAAGGCTCCTCCCTAGGTTCTCTTTGATGACTGTCATCTGTTTTTCCTACAGATGGCTACTAGCGTCATCAGAGACAGCCTGAAGCTGGCAGGAGCGCCTACAGAGACGTGACATGGAAGAAAGCCCTTACAGTTCAAAAGCATCGATTCTTCAGCGCTCAGCTTTCTTCACAGTCCAACTCTCACATCCATACATGCTACTGGAAAAACCATAGATTGACTATACGGACCTTTGTTGGCAAAGTAATGTCTCTGCTTTTTAATACACTGTCTATGTTTGTCATAGCTTTTCTTCCAAGGAGCATGCATCTTATAATTTCATGGCTGCAGTCACCATCTGCTGTGATTTGGGAACCCAAGAAAATAAAGTCTGTCACTGTTCCCATTGTTATCACATCTACTTGCCATGAAGTGATGGGACCAGATGCCATGATCTCCGTTTTCTGAAGATCATTTTTTGAAGCATATATATTTATAATCATTTTATCTTCTTGGTAGACTGACCCTTTTACTCTGATAAAACATCCTTCCTGTCTCTAGTAATGATTTTTTTTTTTAATCTTTAAAGCCTATTTTATCTCACACCTGTGTAACCATTCTGGCTCTCTTCCGTAACTCTTTTCATCATTTTGTATCTTTTTCCATTCTTTCTTCACTTTCAACTATTCTGTGTCTTTGAATCTAAAGTAGAGGTTTTGTGAACAGCATGTAGTTGGAGCATGCTTTTCAATCAATTCTGCCAATCTCTGTCTTTTGATTAGGGTGTTTACTCCATTTACATTCAATATAATTACTGATAAGGTAGGATTTATGCCTGCCATTTTGCTGTTTTTCATATGTCCTATGTTTTTGTTATTTTTCTAGTCCTTGACTCCTTCCCTTGTTTGTGTGAAACAGATATTTTCTAGTGTACCTTTAAATTTGCTGTCTTTTCATTTACAATATTTTCAGAGAGTTATTTTCTTAGTGGCTGCCCTGGGGGTTACAATAAGTTTAGATTAATACTAACTTAATTTTCATAACATACAAAAGCTTTGCTTCATTATAACTCCATTCCCTCCTGACTCCTTTAAGCTCTTATTGTCATACAAATTTGATCTTTATACATTATAAGCCTGTCAACAGTTTTGTAATTATCATCTTACACAACTACCTTTAAAAAACATGGAGTTAAGGACAAAAAATAATAGAAGAACTACAAATAAATATATTTATGGGAATTTCCTGGCAGTCAGGTGGTTAGGACTCCCTGTGGAGTCCTCCAGTGGAAGTTGTAGAGGGCATAAATTCGATCCCTAGCTGGGGAACTAAAATGCCACAAACCATGTGACATGGCCAATAAATAAATATGTAAAAATGTTTATACTGTCTTTTATAATGCCTATATGTTCCTCTTAATGGTGTCCTTTATGTTTTCGTATGGATTCAAGTTACCGTCTAGTGTATTTCATTTCAGCTCACCGGATTCCATTATTTATAGGGCAGACCTGCTGATGACTAATTGCCTGCTTTTCTTTACTGGAGATGTCTTCATTTCTCTTTGGTTTTGAAGGAAAGCACAGGGTTTTGATCTGTCATTGTTTAGTTGCTAAGTCGCGTCCGACTCTTTTGTGACCCCATGGACTATAGCCCGCCAGGCTCCTCTGCTCGTGGAATTTTCTGGGCAAGAATGCTGGAGTGGGTTGCCATTTCCTTCTCCAGGGGATCCTCCTGGCCCAGTGCCCAAAGCTGTCTCCTGCATTGGCAGGCGGATTCTTTACCACTGAGCCCCCAGAGAAACCCAGTTTTTGATCTGTTCTCACACAAAGCCTACTATAGCATGAAGGAAGCCCAGTGGGCAGCAACCCTGTCCTTATGTCTTTCTGGGCTTAGATTTATCCTGCCTTTACCCTTATTAGCTGTGTGACCCTGGATAAGTATGTCATCTCTCTGTGCTTAAAATTTCCTCACATATAAAAATGGAGACAACAATATTGTGACCATAGCTCCAAAGAGTTTTGGAGGATTAATTAAGGACATATAAAGCCCTTGGGGGCTGGTGTGAGCCCACAGTAACACTAGCTCTTAGCCCATGTGCCAATCAAAAACAACCTCCGGGACAGAGGTGGAAGAAGGAAGCAGATTTCAGTGAGCCACTAAGCTCTTCCCAGCTCCAAGGCTCCTCCCTAGCTTCTCTTTGATGACTGTCATCTGTTTTTCCTACAGATGGCTACTAGCGTCATCAGAGACAGCCTGAAGCTGGCAGGAGCGCCTACAGAGACGTGACATGGAAGAAAGCCCTTTCCAGGTTGTAAGCTTACGTATGTGAATAAGACGAAGGGCAAAATCCACACTGTCCTCTTTATTGTCTGGATCCGGAGTGCCTGTGATGACAGCTGGCCAGGAGGGAGGGCCCTGGGCTTTCCCAAAGCCTTCTCTCTGCTGGCCAGCACCTCTGGACCATCCTGAAGGTCCAGACAGCCCTGAGAAGGAAGGTGCCTATGCCCTTCCTGGCCTCTGCAGGAAAACAGAGCAGGTGCGTGAAAATCTTCTGCAGTGATGAGGGTCAGCACCCTTCCATCTTATCACCCTTCCATCTTATCACCCTTCCATCTTATCTTCTGTGCCCAAGTCATTGCTCAAGCCAGTCTCCCAGGACACCTCCAAGCTACCAGGAAGCAGAGGTTCGTCTTCTACATCACCACCTGGCCCAGCCCCACTGCCCTGCTCCGTGGGCCAGGTACCTCACTTTCAACCCCTCCCAGCCCCACTCTGTCCCTCTCCTCCCTCCCAAACAAGTGAGACAGCTGACTCGTGCCTCAAGGAAGGCCGTTTATTTCCAAGGTATAGACTATACTGTTCAGACAGGACTTTTCAGAAGCAGGAAATCTTAGTTGTCGCCTAGAGAGGTGTGTCAAGGACACAGTGAGAGAAGACATGCGGACGTCGGGCAGAGGCTTATTCAACACTGTTACAACACTTTTAAATGAGCAAAACATCTTTAAAAATCCTTATAAATTCTTTATAATATGTTACACATTTAGAGACAATATTTACAATAAAGGATGAGGGAGGGAGGATCAAGAAATCTACTTTACAGCAAATCTTTGCATAAAACAAGAGGACCGATAGATAGATGTGGCAGTGGGCTCACAACCCCCTGGGCTTCCCGGGGATGAGTGAGGACGTGGGTGGAGAGGCCTGCGATCTGAGATCTGTTTACAACTGTGCAGGGAAGAGGGCGCTGGGTCCTGCCCTTCCTGAAGGAGCAGCCCAGCGCAGATCCCATCCATCTGTGTGCGTGTGTGAGAGAGAGTGAGTGGATGAGAGTGTAAGGGACAGACACTTAGACACCAAGGATGTTTTCTACCCTCCCTCTTAAAGAGGAGAAGGTGGGGCCCATGTGCCTGAGCTGTGGAAGGAGCAGGCACAGCTGGAAGAACAAAAAGGAGCAAGAGGTCCAGCAGGGGGGACTCTGGACCCTCCCCAGACGGGGAAAAGGTTGGTGAGGGGAGTAACCCTGGTAAGTGTCAGTCCTGCCTCTGTGGAGGGGCCCCACCCTCCTTCTCTGGCTCTGACAAGCAGCAGGGGGACAGGTTCCCTGTGTGCACGGAAGACAGGGAGCCCTGATGGGCGCCGGGGAGGAAAGGGGCAGGAGTGGCAGGAGTTGCTACGGAACCACTCGGACAGTGAGAACACACGCTTGCACACACACACACCACCCCCCCACCCCCCCCACGGACACTATCGCCCTACCTCCTCTCCCCCAACATACATACACACACACCCCCACCTGAGCTGGCAGCTAGGGGCTAACGCGCGCGGGGGGGCAGAGGAAAGGCGCGAGGAGCCAGCATCACCCAGTGTCTTCTTAGTCTGAGCCTTAGGGGCCCCCTATCCACACCCCATGGACCGATAAGGGTCCCTAAGTGCAGACACAAGGGCCCCGAAGGGCACACTTATCCAGGGGTCAGAGACCCTCGCAGCCCTGCACGGAGCCCCAGGAGCCTAACCCTCCTGGTCTCCTGAGCCTCGGAGCCCCTGCCTTCCACTCACACTCCGTGTCCAGCCCCGGCTTCTCCCGACCAACTCCAGCGCACAAACCGGAGACGCGGCCTCAGCGCCCCCCACCCCGCTTGCACCCGGATGCTCCCCTGGGCGACCAGAGAAGGGGTGCAGGCAAAGACGACCCCTGGGAACCCGGGGCGGGGGCGGGGTGACCGGCGCGGGCGGTGTCACAGACACTGATGGAGGCGGGAGGCGGCCGAGCGGCGCGGGGGCTGGCTCTGCGGGGCTCCCGGGTCCCCGGGCGCGGGCGGCAGAGAGGCGGCGGTCGACGGGGCCCGCGCCTTGGTGGACTCCAGGCTGCTGAGGCCCGAGTCCTTGTTGTCGCTGTGNCGGGGCGGGGGCGGGGTGACCGGCGCGGGCGGTGTCACAGACACTGATGGAGGCGGGAGGCGGCCGAGCGGCGCGGGGGCTGGCTCTGCGGGGCTCCCGGGTCCCCGGGCGCGGGCGGCAGAGAGGCGGCGGTCGACGGGGCCCGCGCCTTGGTGGACTCCAGGCTGCTGAGGCCCGAGTCCTTGTTGTCGCTGTGCGCCCGCGGGCCCGCGGGCTCCGGGGGCCCCCCGCCGCCCAGCTCCTTCCACTCGTTGAAGTTGAGGTCGGTCAGCGGGCTCTGCACAACCACCGTGTGGCGGCGCCAGCTGCTCCGGCGCCGCCGCGTCTCGGGGGACAGCGGCCGCCGCAGCCGCACGGCCAGCATGTCGTCGGCGGTGCCGCGGAGGCGCAGCCGCAGCGCCTCGAGGCGCGAGGGCCGCGAGCCCAGCGCCGCCGCCGCCGCCGCCGCCGCCACGGCCACCCCCGCTCCCGCGCCGGAAAAGGGCGTTGGCATTCGGCTCGCCCAGACTCACCTGGCCGGGTGCGCGGGGGTCCGGGACCGGGGCCTAGGGGCCTCCCCGGGGTGGGATGGCGGTGGGGCGGGGGCGGATGGCGGCGGATGGCGCCGGGTTCCGCTCCTCCCGTCTCCCTCNGCACACGCTGCGGTCCATGGTGGACAGGGTGGAGTAGCCCGAGACGATCGAGCGCGTGTCCGCGGCCGGCCGCTCCTCCGGCGCCGCCGGGGGGCTGAGGCGTCCGGGGGCCTCGGGGGCGGCGGCTCCCGGCCGCTGCCCCTCCGGCCGGTCCTGGGCCCGCGGCGCCGGCGCCCCCGCCTCAGGCTTGTGCGCTTCCTGCTCCGAGTCGTCGTCTGTGCTGCTGCCCAGTCCCCGCGCCTCCCGCCGCTTCTTCCGCTTGCGGTTGACCGCCGAGATGAAGGAGATCGCCAGCATCTCCCGGGTGTATGGCTCCTTCTTGGGGGCCCATGAGCCCTGTACGGGAGACAGGTCAGTGTGCCGGGGGCGCCCTCCAAGCTCCAGCATCTACACCCCCCAAACCACAGCACCTAATCTTGACAGGGACAAGCCAAGCCCAGCACCCCCACCGGCACCGTCCGCTGTCCCCCCCGGACGGCTGTCCCAACCAGATCCGCTCTAGAGCCTACCACCCCCGCCCCCTCAATTCTGAAGCCTCCTTGGCACCTCCTCTGATCTTAATCCAGACTCAGTTTTTTTCCTGCGAGCTGGGGGCTGGTTTCTCACCTCGCCCCAATTTTCATTCCATTCTCCACATCCAGTGTCGCATAAATCCTTTTAGACTCAAGCTCTACTAATTGGAGACCCACTCCAGTACTCTTGCCTGGAAACTCCCATGGACGGAGGAGCCTGGTAGGCTGCCGTCCATGGGGTCGCTAAGAGTCGGATAAGACTGAGCGACTTCACTTTCACTTTCATGCATTGGAGAAGGAAATGGCAACCCACTAAACAGACTCTAAANCCACTCCAGTACTCTTGCCTGGAAACTCCCATGGACGGAGGAGCCTGGTAGGCTGCCGTCCATGGGGTCGCTAAGAGTCGGATAAGACTGAGCGACTTCACTTTCACTTTCATGCATTGGAGAAGGAAATGGCAACCCACTAAACAGACTCTAAACAGCAAAATGACACTTGACAGTTTGAACCCACTTCATGTATACTATCCTGGGTTATGATACCAGAGCCTGCACCTTTCTCTGACCATAACTCTTCCTTCCTGTCCTCTCCACTCAGTCTCACCAGGAAACCTGCCTTTCCACCCACTCAGTAGGAACAGCCTCTCTGTGGCAACCCACCCAAGTTCATGTCCCTTCCCACCACACCCTAAGCATTTCTGTGGTCCCACCAGCACCCCGCTGGTGGCTCAGATGATAAAGAATCTGCCTGCGACACAGGAGACCCAGGTTGGATCCCTGGGTCAGGAAGATCCCCTGGAAAAGGGAATGGCACCCACTCTAGTATTCTTGCCTGGAGAATTCCACGAACAGAGGGCTACTGTCCATGGGATCGCAAAGAGTCGGACAGGACTGAGTGACTAACATTTTCACTTTTTTTTCCCCACCAGCTCTCCACCTCCACAATCCCCAACTCCAGATCAATCCAACCACCAGTTTTGCTGCCAAAAGTGGCTTAAGAATCCTGCACAACCTGATGGTTTGGATTGAAGCCACTCCCAAATTGTGATTTACAGCTGCAACGTGGGCAGCTTTCTGCCACTGTTCTCATTGCTGAGCCCGTGGGTGTTTTTTGGTCCTGGCCTTCCATGATCCTCTAGCAGAGCCCAAGCTGCCCATCACTGCCTCCTCCACCTGGTTTTTAATCCTGCCTTTCTGGCCTCTCCTCTGTCTCCTGGGAGCCTCGTTTTCCTCTTCTTACCCCTTAAGAAGCCATGTTCTCAGGGCTCTGTTCTCCCCTTTTTTCTTCTCTCTCCCTAGGAATATCGTGCCCCCGAGGTCTCCCTCTCCAACACCAAATTCTTTATTTCTCGAGCTCCATCCAGAACTCCTCTTCCAACTGCAAATCTGCCTCTACCAAGGGGTCTGCCAACACCTGAAACTCACCTGCCTGGAGCCACATTACATTCCCTACCCCTGCCCTAGACTGCCAACATTCACGTCCTCACCTCAGGTGACTCTGATTCCTCCCTCTCCCCTCCTCCTTCTAGATTCTCCAGAAATGACTCCCAAAGTGGTTCATCCCCATTATCTTGTGTTCAGACCCTCACTCTGCCTTTTCTAGACCTTTCTGCCCTCTCCAAATAGGACTCCTGCCTCCACCCTTGCCTCATCCTAGCCCCTCCTCCTCAAGAGCAGTCAGTCCTTCTAAGGCAAGGCAAGAATCTGACTGCCTCCGGCCTCTGCAGGACGAGACCCCCATGAAGATAAAGCACAGACACAGGGCCCTCACAACCTGCCTGAGGCCCCTCTGCCCTGACCCCAACCGAACATAGCTGTCACTCAGGATTCAGACCCTTCCCTTGATAGGCCTTGCACTTTAACACAGGCAGCCCTTAGTCGCACCCCCCTCCCCACCCTATTTATGGGATGAACTCTTAAGTCCACCTACTAGGCGTAGCGCAAACATAGCATCCTCTGTACAGCAGCCTCCCACCCAGCTCTCCCTTTGGCTGAGCTGGGAAATCCCTTCTCTACCTGTTCCATGGACCTTTGAAAATACACATACAGCAGCTCTTTCTCACATCAGAATAGCTTTGTTTCCACATCATCTGTATCAAACCCTGAATCCTTTGAGAGCAAGGCTGCGTGGCTCGTGTTTGCATCCATGTCTCCTAGTACAGTGCCTGTCACATAACAGGCACTTGAGAAATGTTAAGTAATTAAACAAATAGGTGAACGAACGTAGGAAGCTCAGTAGAAGCAGATGCTGGGACTGGTCCCCTGCTGGGCTGGAATGAATGACCTGCCCTGCCACCCCTCTCACAGGCCACCTCCTGTTGCAGCCTCAGTGTAACAGGCACACCTCAGAGACACTGCAGGCTCAGTTCCAGACCACAGCGATAAGGCAAATCCCGCAATAAAGCGAGTCACATGAATTTTTCGGTTTCCCAAAGCATATGAAAGTTATGTTCACACAGCAGTCTATTACGTGTGCGCTAGCACTGTGTCTAAAAAAGTGTACGTACCTTAATATAAAAATACTTCATTGCTGAAAAACACTAAACAATACCTGTGCCTTCAGGGAGTTGTAATCTTTTTGGAAAAGTAACATCAAAGATCACTGATCACAGAACACCATAACGAATATAATTATCATGAAAAAGTTTGAAACAGCACAACAATTATCCAAGTGTGAACAGAGACACAAAGTGAGCAAATATTGTTGGAAAAATGGTGTCAATAGACTTGCTCAACATAGTGTTGCCACAAACGTTCAATTTGTTTAAAAAAAAAAAAAAGCGCAATAGCCGTAAGGACAAAGGAAAGTATAAGAAAACTAGGTCTGCCTGCAGGGGACGGAGACACAGCGCTGCCTCCCGGGACCTCCGCCCTCTCTCATATGAGTTAGCTCTGAGAAAACCGGAGTCCGCCAGGGATTCAGGATTCACAGGCCTGCGGCTCCTGGGCCATGGCTGCCCACGTTGTGTGACTAGAAGGCACTGCCTGAAGCTGTGTGAGCTGCAGCACTGTTACAACCAGCGTGAGGCGCATGGGGGCCTCTTCCCTGGCCTTCCTTCCTGGCCTGTGCTCTCTGGGAGACTGGAGAGACCGCTGGGCTCATCTGATCAAATTACACTCTCATCCTGGCGAGTTACAGAAGCAATGAGGTCAGAATGGTCACTTCTGGGGAATACAGAGGTCAGCAGGTTCACATAAAGGTTGAGGGGTCAGTCCAGAAGAGGCTACAAGAAACCAGGGGTCTGGCATGAGCAAGAGGTGGAGGGGACAAGGAACTAAACTCAGGTCACTATAATTAATTTGCTCCCTGCCAAAGAAGTCTTGTGATGGAGTGAGCTCCCTGTAGCCAGAGGTGTGCAAGCAGAGGCTCTATGGAGAGGTTACAGTGGACTTCTGCACTAGACTAGAGCAGGCGTCCTTCCTTCTGGGCTTTCATCTGACATATAATGAACTAATGAATATATATTATAAATAACAAATATATAATATATGTATATATATATTAATATATAATGAATATAATGACTAGATAACATAATGTGCTTGGTGTCAGGCACACTGATTTTGCTGGGACTCAGCCAGTGCTCAGAGATCCAGAAAGAAATAAGCCCAGTTTGACCAGACAACATTTAGCTGATTTCACCGACTACTATGGACAGAACTGTTCCCCCCACCAAACTCATATGTTGAAGCCCTAAGCCCCCAGTGTTATGGTACTTGGGGCATTTGGGAGGTAATTTTATTTATATGAGGTCATGAGGGTGGGGCCCTTATGGCTGCATTAGTGCCCTTATAAGCAGAGAAACCAGAGAGCTTGCTCTTTGTCTCACACACACACCTGTTCACTTTCTCTTTCTCACATGGAGAGAAAGCAGCCATCTACAAGCCAGGAAGACAGTTCTCACCAGAAACCAACCATGCTAACACCCTGATCTTGGACTTCTAGTCTCCAGAATTCTGAGAAAATAAATTTCTGTTTAAGCCACCCAGTAGGTGGTATTTTGTTATGGCAGCCAGAGTTGATTAAGACACACCCCTGGCCAGTAGGCTCTAACCTGACAGTCAGGCAGGGCTCATCTGGGGCAGGCATCCTTGCCCTACTGGGCAGGCTCTGGAACAGGCAACTAGCTGCCTATGAGACCTGGTTCAGAGGACCAGCTTAGGCTTCGTTGTTTTCAATTTCATTGATTTCTGTTCTTATCTTTATTATTTCCCTTCATTTGCTTTGGGCTCTGCAAAGACCTTAAAAACAACCATTATATCACTCATAGTTGTTGTTAACCCCATTTATGAGGGTAGATATTATCCTCATAAATAGTATGAGGAAGCTGAGGATCTTAAAGAAGTTAAATAACTTGCCTAATGTCCCAAAGCTACTAAGTGGTGGAGCCAGGACGCGGGCCCCTAACCAGTAGGCAACACTGCCTCGGGCCACCAAACTCCCAAGCCAGAGTCTCTACATCACCAGTTATCTCCCCAGGCACTGCCAAGGTGAGGGGCCTCAGCCATCAGTTACCTCCCCAGGCACTGCCAAGGTGAGGGGCCTCAGCTTGCCTTGGACACTCAGTGTTTCCCACCTTCCTTCCCAGTGACTAACAGTCTTCAAGGTTCTAATCACAACTCTCCCAACTGTTGTGACCAAAAAGCAAATGGGCTGGCTTGTACAGGGATATGACTTTCAGAATCGTCGCGGCACTTACCTTAGACTTGGCTGAACTACAGGTGGTGGAATCTGTTGATGAGAAACAAAAGAAAAATGGAAGTTGGATTGGGCAAGAGAAGGCTGATTCTTGTGAACACAATTCCCTCTCTTCAAAGGCTTCAGAAACCAGGGAGTTCAGAAACCTGAGCTCTCCCCAGGTCCTGGGAGCGTGGTGGACTTCTGATGTCATTTCCTGGGGGATAAGGATGGAGCGGAGAAGGATGTCAATCATCACTTCCTTTTGAGGCAGGAAGTGACATCAGGCCCCTGGACCTGCATTTGCCCAGGGTTAAGGGCAAGGCGGACTTTTCTTTGACCTCTCCCCTCCCCTCCTGTCCCTGTTACTCTGAAGCACTAGAGAGAAAACGCCAAACATCAGATGCAGTTCACAGAAACCACCACGACACACAGCAAATCACAGATGCTCTGGAGAAATGGAGACCACACAGTGCACAGAGAGGGGCGCTCTATACCTACCCTCACCCCCCGACTTCAGGGACATGAGAGGGCAGAGGGACCACGTGAATGATGGGGTACAGGGCAGACAGGAAATGAGCCGGGCAGGAGGTAGCGAGGGCTGGCGATTACAGCCTGGAAAGCGTCTACCTCCAGACCAGAGATTAGGCTGTCCTCAGGGGCAAAGCCCCTGTTTATTATCGGAGTTATGAAGGAATTCAGGTTCCACTCCCTTATTAACACTGGGGTGGGGAAGGACCCAGAAATAAGTCTTGCAGTGCTGTCCCCAGGACTGGGGAGGGAGCAGGCCCACCCAAGGATCTCTGGGTGTCTGAAGGGGGGCAGGTGCGGTTAATCCACACTCTCCAGCAAGCAAGTTAGGTGCCTCCTCCCCAGCCCTCCCCCGCACACAGTGAGAAGAGCAGACGGGCTGAGCACACAGCGACGCACACGGGCAGGAGAGTGGCAGCAGGTGATTAGAAGAGACGGGGGCTCCTCTCGGCCATCCTCACCCCCACATCTTCTGGCCCCTCCCCAGCCTGCCTCTTGCAACTAGGGGTGCTGTAGTATGCCTCTCTCAGAGACACAAGGGGGGAGGTCACTCACAGAGTGGGAGGAGTTAGTGGCTAGAGCCAGAAGGTACCCTCTTGGCCCTGGACTCCTCTACTATGACAGCCAGAGGCCTGGGAGCAGGACTTAGGGGCTGAGTGACCAGGGGCTCTGATTTCGGGAACAGGAAGAGCCAGCCTTCAGAGGCGGCTGACGCAGGAGCTATAGATGTACAGAGGCTTCTGGGGTGGCACCACTGAAGTCTGGAGAAGCTGGGTCCCACTACCAGCCAAGCCTCCTCCACCCAGATAATCAGAAGTGGCCAAGCTCAGCACAGAGAGAAAGTCATAGAGTGGGGGGCAGCCATGTGGTGCCCAGGCTTCCTGGCAAGGGGCCTCGACTTGGCTCTAGCAAGTGTTTCCTTCCTCCTGAGAAGGGGCTTTCAGATGGGAGGCTGGTACGCTGTTAACAAGCGTGGGGAGCTGGACTGTCAGGGAGAGGTCCTCAACGCCCCGGAAGGCTCTGCCTGCCCCGCGCCCCGTGCCTGCCCAGCCTTCTTATAATCACCCGCTACTGTTAGTGACCGAGGTCGCGATGCCACACTGTACCCTTTAAATCTCCAACAGGTCCGCTGGAGGAGGGAAGGGAGGAGAAGAGAAGAGCAGGATCCAGGGGACGGGAGGAGAGCACAGGGAGAAGAGGGAGGGGGGGGAGGGGTGCAAGGAGAAAAGAAAGAAAAAATTAAAAAGAGGCACGTGCCCAGGACACAGCCCTCGAGAAACAAAAAGCTTAGGAAAGAAACCAGTGAAAACAAAGCTCCTACCCAGCCCAGGGCAGCCGAGGAGGCGGAAGCCCCCGCCACAGCCCAGCCCAGTGGTGGGGGCAGGAAGGGGCCCTGTGGGGCAGGAGCAGGGCAGCTGGGCGCCTGGCCAGGCATCTGGGACCCCCAGGAATGCAGATCCCACGGCCTCTCCACCCCTACCTGGGCCCGCGCTCTCACCTGAGCCCGGCTCTCCAGGCGGCACTGTCCTGCCAATGTTAGGCAGGAGGTACTCGATGTTTGGCACTGACTGAGGCTCCTTGTCATCCACGGGGGTCTGCAAACAGGAGGAGGGTCAGGCCCCACAGCCTCAGATGGGTGACTGCAGACCCCTTGGAAGGGGGAACCCTGAAGACAGGGCGCAGGTCCCCTCCATCAGACTGGGGCTCACCAGCTCAGGGAGTGTCCCCTTCATCAGTCAGGGACTCCAGGGCAGTCCTACACGTCCCTGCCTTCGCCAGCACCTTGGAGGCACCCAGCTACAAGAAACCAGGGGTCTGGCATGAGCAAGAGGTGGAGGGGACAAGGAACTAAACTCAGGTCACTATAATTAATTTGCTCCCTGCCAAAGAAGTCTTGTGATGGAGTGAGCTCCCTGTAGCCAGAGGTGTGCAAGCAGAGGCTCTATGGAGAGGTTACAGTGGACTTCTGCACTAGACTAGAGCAGGCGTCCTTCCTTCTGGGCTTTCATCTGACATATAATGAACTAATGAATATATATTATAAATAACAAATATATAATATATGTATATATATATTAATATATAATGAATATAATGACTAGATAACATAATGTGCTTGGTGTCAGGCACACTGATTTTGCTGGGACTCAGCCAGTGCTCAGAGATCCAGAAAGAAATAAGCCCAGTTTGACCAGACAACATTTAGCTGATTTCACCGACTACTATGGACAGAACTGTTCCCCCCACCAAACTCATATGTTGAAGCCCTAAGCCCCCAGTGTTATGGTACTTGGGGCATTTGGGAGGTAATTTTATTTATATGAGGTCATGAGGGTGGGGCCCTTATGGCTGCATTAGTGCCCTTATAAGCAGAGAAACCAGAGAGCTTGCTCTTTGTCTCACACACACACCTGTTCACTTTCTCTTTCTCACATGGAGAGAAAGCAGCCATCTACAAGCCAGGAAGACAGTTCTCACCAGAAACCAACCATGCTAACACCCTGATCTTGGACTTCTAGTCTCCAGAATTCTGAGAAAATAAATTTCTGTTTAAGCCACCCAGTAGGTGGTATTTTGTTATGGCAGCCAGAGTTGATTAAGACACACCCCTGGCCAGTAGGCTCTAACCTGACAGTCAGGCAGGGCTCATCTGGGGCAGGCATCCTTGCCCTACTGGGCAGGCTCTGGAACAGGCAACTAGCTGCCTATGAGACCTGGTTCAGAGGACCAGCTTAGGCTTCGTTGTTTTCAATTTCATTGATTTCTGTTCTTATCTTTATTATTTCCCTTCATTTGCTTTGGGCTCTGCAAAGACCTTAAAAACAACCATTATATCACTCATAGTTGTTGTTAACCCCATTTATGAGGGTAGATATTATCCTCATAAATAGTATGAGGAAGCTGAGGATCTTAAAGAAGTTAAATAACTTGCCTAATGTCCCAAAGCTACTAAGTGGTGGAGCCAGGACGCGGGCCCCTAACCAGTAGGCAACACTGCCTCGGGCCACCAAACTCCCAAGCCAGAGTCTCTACATCACCAGTTATCTCCCCAGGCACTGCCAAGGTGAGGGGCCTCAGCCATCAGTTACCTCCCCAGGCACTGCCAAGGTGAGGGGCCTCAGCCATCAGTTACCTCCCCAGGCACTGCCAAGGTGAGGGGCCTCAGCTTGCCTTGGACACTCAGTGTTTCCCACCTTCCTTCCCAGTGACTAACAGTCTTCAAGGTTCTAATCACAACTCTCCCAACTGTTGTGACCAAAAAGCAAATGGGCTGGCTTGTACAGGGATATGACTTTCAGAATCGTCGCGGCACTTACCTTAGACTTGGCTGAACTACAGGTGGTGGAATCTGTTGATGAGAAACAAAAGAAAAATGGAAGTTGGATTGGGCAAGAGAAGGCTGATTCTTGTGAACACAATTCCCTCTCTTCAAAGGCTTCAGAAACCAGGGAGTTCAGAAACCTGAGCTCTCCCCAGGTCCTGGGAGCGTGGTGGACTTCTGATGTCATTTCCTGGGGGATAAGGATGGAGCGGAGAAGGATGTCAATCATCACTTCCTTTTGAGGCAGGAAGTGACATCAGGCCCCTGGACCTGCATTTGCCCAGGGTTAAGGGCAAGGCGGACTTTTCTTTGACCTCTCCCCTCCCCTCCTGTCCCTGTTACTCTGAAGCACTAGAGAGAAAACGCCAAACATCAGATGCAGTTCACAGAAACCACCACGACACACAGCAAATCACAGATGCTCTGGAGAAATGGAGACCACACAGTGCACAGAGAGGGGCGCTCTATACCTACCCTCACCCCCCGACTTCAGGGACATGAGAGGGCAGAGGGACCACGTGAATGATGGGGTACAGGGCAGACAGGAAATGAGCCGGGCAGGAGGTAGCGAGGGCTGGCGATTACAGCCTGGAAAGCGTCTACCTCCAGACCAGAGATTAGGCTGTCCTCAGGGGCAAAGCCCCTGTTTATTATCGGAGTTATGAAGGAATTCAGGTTCCACTCCCTTATTAACACTGGGGTGGGGAAGGACCCAGAAATAAGTCTTGCAGTGCTGTCCCCAGGACTGGGGAGGGAGCAGGCCCACCCAAGGATCTCTGGGTGTCTGAAGGGGGGCAGGTGCGGTTAATCCACACTCTCCAGCAAGCAAGTTAGGTGCCTCCTCCCCAGCCCTCCCCCGCACACAGTGAGAAGAGCAGACGGGCTGAGCACACAGCGACGCACACGGGCAGGAGAGTGGCAGCAGGTGATTAGAAGAGACGGGGGCTCCTCTCGGCCATCCTCACCCCCACATCTTCTGGCCCCTCCCCAGCCTGCCTCTTGCAACTAGGGGTGCTGTAGTATGCCTCTCTCAGAGACACAAGGGGGGAGGTCACTCACAGAGTGGGAGGAGTTAGTGGCTAGAGCCAGAAGGTACCCTCTTGGCCCTGGACTCCTCTACTATGACAGCCAGAGGCCTGGGAGCAGGACTTAGGGGCTGAGTGACCAGGGGCTCTGATTTCGGGAACAGGAAGAGCCAGCCTTCAGAGGCGGCTGACGCAGGAGCTATAGATGTACAGAGGCTTCTGGGGTGGCACCACTGAAGTCTGGAGAAGCTGGGTCCCACTACCAGCCAAGCCTCCTCCACCCAGATAATCAGAAGTGGCCAAGCTCAGCACAGAGAGAAAGTCATAGAGTGGGGGGCAGCCATGTGGTGCCCAGGCTTCCTGGCAAGGGGCCTCGACTTGGCTCTAGCAAGTGTTTCCTTCCTCCTGAGAAGGGGCTTTCAGATGGGAGGCTGGTACGCTGTTAACAAGCGTGGGGAGCTGGACTGTCAGGGAGAGGTCCTCAACGCCCCGGAAGGCTCTGCCTGCCCCGCGCCCCGTGCCTGCCCAGCCTTCTTATAATCACCCGCTACTGTTAGTGACCGAGGTCGCGATGCCACACTGTACCCTTTAAATCTCCAACAGGTCCGCTGGAGGAGGGAAGGGAGGAGAAGAGAAGAGCAGGATCCAGGGGACGGGAGGAGAGCACAGGGAGAAGAGGGAGGGGGGGGAGGGGTGCAAGGAGAAAAGAAAGAAAAAATTAAAAAGAGGCACGTGCCCAGGACACAGCCCTCGAGAAACAAAAAGCTTAGGAAAGAAACCAGTGAAAACAAAGCTCCTACCCAGCCCAGGGCAGCCGAGGAGGCGGAAGCCCCCGCCACAGCCCAGCCCAGTGGTGGGGGCAGGAAGGGGCCCTGTGGGGCAGGAGCAGGGCAGCTGGGCGCCTGGCCAGGCATCTGGGACCCCCAGGAATGCAGATCCCACGGCCTCTCCACCCCTACCTGGGCCCGCGCTCTCACCTGAGCCCGGCTCTCCAGGCGGCACTGTCCTGCCAATGTTAGGCAGGAGGTACTCGATGTTTGGCACTGACTGAGGCTCCTTGTCATCCACGGGGGTCTGCAAACAGGAGGAGGGTCAGGCCCCACAGCCTCAGATGGGTGACTGCAGACCCCTTGGAAGGGGGAACCCTGAAGACAGGGCGCAGGTCCCCTCCATCAGACTGGGGCTCACCAGCTCAGGGAGTGTCCCCTTCATCAGTCAGGGACTCCAGGGCAGTCCTACACGTCCCTGCCTTCGCCAGCACCTTGGAGGCACCCTAAAGGCCGAGCTGCTCCCTCCGCTGAGGGTAGGATCTGTGTCTCCTCCATCAGACTGGACCTTCCTGAGCCCTCTATCCTCCTCATAAGATTGGAGGCCATGGTCTGCCTTAGCCACTGGACTCAGATTCCTTAGGGCACGGCCTCTATCTCCTCCTCGGACTTGGGGTTCATGAAAGCGAGGACTATATCTCCCATCAGACTGGAGGCTCCTGAGGAGAGGGCCTATGCTTCCTGCCTCAGACTGTGATGTCTCAAGGGCAGGAACCTTCTCGGGCTTCAGACTTGCTGCCCACCCCACCCACCTGGGATGAGGGCCCACCACCAACCTCACCCCACCCCACGGCCCCTCTGCGTCACTCACTCTCTCTCCCTTGTCCTCGCTGTCGCTGAAGAACCAGTCTGACTGCAGAGGAGACAAAAGGAAGTGATGGGATCAGCGTGGGAAGGAGCTAATGGGAAGACAGCGAGACAAGAGCGCCCAGACTGCTCGGTTCAGAGGACCCGCTCAGGCACCTGATGGAAAAGTTGGGACCCAGTGTGGAAAGGAAACACAGCCTGGAGTGGGAGAGGGTCCGAGTACAGAGAGATGCCCGGCTCAGGACAGCTTCTCTCTGCCTGTTTTTCACCACGCACAGTCCCTGCGCATCACCACAGCCACTCCCTATCGCAAACCAGAAGAGGGGGGTGCAGCAGCGCCATCTAGTGCCAGCGAGTTCCGCTGCAGGGAGAAGGCCAGCCCCTGCGGCCGTGTGTAGCCCACCCCAGGCTGAGTTCCACACTAACAGGGTTGGTGCCCCCAACCCCAGATAAGGCAAGCGCCTACAGCGAGGTGTCAGGAGGTTCCCTGAGGGTCAAGCAGGCAAGGGTGTTCTCATACATGCCAAACAGAATAGAAAATAAAAATCCCACTCAAATATACTTTGTGAAACTTGAGAATCTTGATGATAACACCCTAAAAGTTTTCTGAAAAACAAAAACATTGCTTACATGTGAACAGGTATCAGCCCTAACTAGAACTTTCGGCAGTAACAGATACAAGACGACATGAAAGTAATATTTTTGATGTGTTTCTGAACTAAAATTTAAGAGATTTTGAATCTAGAATTGTATATCTTGCTAAACTCTCATTTAAATTTGAGTGTGAAATAAAGCTATTCTAACACATCAGAAAATTTGCTACATGAAGATTCTCTTGGTTGAACACATGAGAAAGTAAAGAAATAAATCCAGGAAAGAATAGGCAGTTCTAAGGATGGATAATAGCGTAGAAAAGTCAATTGTTATCAAACTAAGCAATGATTGCACACACACATATACAAATGGACACCAAGTATACCCATGACAATGTGGACTTCAAATTCATAGGGAGGAACCAGTGACAGGTGAAAATATACTAAGGTACTTGACTCTTAGATGTGGTAGAAGGAAGACGTGGATACTGATAAACTTTAGAAATTGATAGTAAAAATTAAACATGACTACAGGCTTTTTGCAATTGTATCATTCAACATAAGTATGGATTTTATAAACTGTGTAAGTTTTATATCAGGAAAATAAAATCAACCCACACAAAGGTAGGAAAGACCCAAAAAAGCAAATAAAATGAAAATGTACTAGACAGGAGATGCCATTTAAGATGGCAGAAATAAGTCCTAACCGTACAGAAATAACAAAAAGTAAATGAGCTAAGCTCACTAACTGCAAGTTAAAACACACAGAGTCTTATTTATATTTATGGATATCGTTATACTTAAAATTAGCATATAGAAGGTGGATTGAAAAGACACACATCAGCCTATTAGAGTGGTAATTATTGAGGGCTGCAGAGTGGGCTTTGGAATGAAGGGAGGAAACAAGGAGACTTGCCAAGTTGATTATGACCTTGGGTCATGAACCTCAGTTATTATTCATCATAATCAGGCATATGATTAACTCAAATAAGCAGCGCAGAACAGGAACAAGGAAGAGACAGAGGTAAAAAGAGTGAGAGACGACGAGGGGGAAATGCAAGCTCTGGAGGCAGTCACTCCGGGCTCCAGTTCCTCAGGTGAGCCACCTCTCTGAGTCTACTTACTTATCTTTAAAATGGGCATGATACATGAGTATCTACTTTGAGAACTGTGCTGAGGATTAAAATAAAATACCGTATGGCCATTATCAAAACGACAAGAAATAACAAGTGTTGGCGAGGATGTGGCAAAAAGGGAACCCTTGTGCGGTGTTGGTGGGAATGTAAAGTGGTGCAGCCGCTATGGAAAACAGTACGGAGGCTTCTCAAAAAATTAAAAATAGAATTACCATATGATCCAGAAAACTCACTTCTGGGTATTTATCTGAAGGAAACGAAAACATACATGCACCTCCCTGTTTGCTGCAGCCTTATTTACCATCGCTAAGACATGGAAGCAGCTTAAGTGTCCATCAGTGGATGAATGGATACAGAAAATGCAGTCTATATACACAGTGGAATATTATCCAACAATCACAAAGAAGGAAACCTCGCCATTTAAAGCAACACGGATGGACCCTGAGGGCATTATGCTAAGTGAAATTCAAAGTCAGGCAGAGAAAGACAGATACCGTAAGATCTCACTTACATGTGGGATTTGAAAAAAAAATAATCCAGGCTCATAGATACAGACAACAGATTGTTGGCTGCCAGAGGGAAAGGGATGGGGAGGTGACTGAAATGGGCAAAGGTAGTCAAAAGGTATAAATTTCCAATTGTAAAATGAATAAATAAGTCGTGAAGATGTAATCATGGTGACTATAGCTAATAATACTGTATTGTATATTTCAAAGATGCTAAGAGAGTAGATCTTAAAAGGCTTCATCAAAGAAAAAATTTTCTACGTATGGTGTTGGATGTTAACTAGACTTACCGTGCTGATCATTTCACAGTCTATACAAATACTGAATCATCATTTTGTATACTTGAAACTAATATGTCAATACATCTCAATTTTTAAAAAAGCAAAAAAGGAATACTGTATGTAAAGCATTTAGTACAACACATTCAGTTCAACACATTAGTGTATAATAAGTGTTAGCTATTACTAAAAGGTGCAGGCCCTAGAGACAGGCTGTCCAGAAGGAGCCCTAAAAACCCAGCCTCTAACTCAGGTTTAAGAGTACCTGAAAGTGCTCTGAGAACCCGGAAGGCTACAGGAAGCTTCTGGAAGTCTATGGGAAGCTTCCAGATGGCCCACGGTTCTCTGGAAGAATTCACACTAGCTCAGGCCACCCTGCTTTTGCACATGCTGTTCTCTCTGCCTGGAATGCTCATTCTCCCTTCTCTGCCTGGCCAATCCTAGTGTCTTTCAAGAACTCCCTGACTCTGGTCGCAGCCCTGCGCCCTGGACATAGCCCAGAGCATGGAGAAGTGCTGCCTTCACTGGGCAGCGGGCCTTCAGAGCAGCGTCTGAGTTCCACTCCTCTCTGTGATGCCAGCACCTGCATTTGTATCTGGTATGGAACAATGACAATGATGGTGATGATGACAATGGTGATCAGTAAGCTAAACCTTATATAACACTTACTACCTGCCAGGCACCATTTTAAGTGCCTTACAGATAATAACTCATGCAACCCTCACAATAATACTGTGAGACAAACAGGTGAGGAAACAGAGGCACAAAAAAGATAACTAACTTGTCCAAGGCCCCACAGCACGTAAGGGGCAGAACCAGGGTGCAGCCTCAGGCAGACTGACTCCAGGGGCAGTATCCTGAGCCCCTGCATCAGTACTTCTCAACTGGGGTGACTGTGCCCCTCCAAGGGGGCATTTGGTGACGTCTTACTCCTTGGAAGAAAAGTCATGACCAACCTAGATGGCATATTCAAAAGCAGAGACATTACTTTGCCAACTAAGGTCCGTCTAGTCAAGGCTATGGTTTTTCCTGTGGTCATGTATGGATGTGAGAGCTGGACTGTGAAGAAAGCTGAGTGCCGAAGAATTGACGCTTTTGAACTGTGGTGTTGGAGAAGACTCTTGAGAGTCCCTTGGACTGCAAGGAGATCCAACCAGTCCATTCTGAAGGAGATCAGCCCTGGGATTTCTTTGGAAGGAATGATGCTAAAGCTGAAACTCCAGTACTTTGGCCACCTCATGCGAAGAGTTGACTCATTGGAAAAGACTCTGATGCTGGGAGGGACTGGGGGCAGGAGAAGGGGACGACAGAGGATGAGATGGCTGGATGGCATCACTGACTCGATGGACGTGAGTCTGAGTGAACTCTGGGAGTTAGTTATGGACAGGGAGGCCTGGCGTGCTGCGATTCATGGGGTCGCAAAGAGTCGGACCCGACTGAGACTGAACTGAACTGAACTGAACTGGAGACATTTTCAATTGTTACAAGTGGAGGGAGGCTCCTGGCATCTGGCCAAGAGATACCACGAAACATTATCAGTCACAGGACAGCCCCCAACAAACAATGCTCTGGTCCCAAAGGTCACTAGTGCCGGGTTGAGAAGTTCCAGTGCTCGCACAGTGGGAATCACCACATTTGCTGAGTGAATAAATAAACAAATGCCTTGGCATGGTCTTCGTTTCGGTTTCAGCTGGCTTAGTAATCATGGGTATGAGCTGGCTGGTGACTTGCTGCCGGGTGGCTGAACACTTAGGTTTGCTCATAACTTGGCCATATCTTGCTGTGGGACCCTGAGCAAGTCATCATTCCTCTTCAAGCCTCGGTTTCCACCCTCTGTACAATGCAAGGTCAGGTCTCATACCTTAAGGCCCCTTCCAGCTCTCCTGTCCAAAAATTCCATGGACCACAGGAGCCCCAGGCAGGGAGGCAGGGGTGGTCACAGCTGAAACTCCCAGTGGGACGGGAGGTCATGTCACCCATGAACTCCAACCACCCGCTCACTGAGCCCAGAGCAGCTGCTGCCACAAGTTCTGCCTGCCTGGGTTCGGGACTACAGTGGGATTACCCTGGCTCAGGAGTCTCTGTGCTAGACAGACCCTGGCCATCTTGGGCGGGTGGGCTCAGTGGGCTCACTGTGAATGAACAGGCAGCTCACTCTCTTGACAGCTGACAGTCATCCAGGGCTGATTACTTTAATGCCAACGGGGAAGAAAATGGAGAGGTGCATGTTTGGTCATTCCCCAGAAATTATTTCCTCAGTGGGAATGCCCAGACTGGCATAACCTCAACAGCAATTCATTTATTCATTCATTCATTCAACCAATACTGAGGGTTCACTCTATGCCAGGCACAGGGTCAGTGCTGGGATTACACCTATGAAGGAGACCAATGTACCCCCCTTCTCCTACCCTACCCAGAAAAGATGCTGCCACTGACTGGGGATGTCCCCCTGAGACCCTAGGGTAGGGGAAGTGGACACACTTTGGGCCTCCTATCTCCCTGAAGGTCCTGACACTCCAGCTGACCAAGGCTTTGGACTTCTTTGGACTTCGCTAGGAGTCAGGGGGCCAGTCTCCCTCTCTTCCTCACGACCTTCCCCACCAAGCATACACTCATGGGGGCTCCATGAGTTCATTTGGGGGGCTGAGCTTTTCCAAGGGAGGAAAGCTTCCCTAGACCAAGGCCTCATCAGGATCCCTGACACTGCCCAGCAGCCTTGGCCTCCCCAGCAGCTCTGGAGTGGGCCTCCGGGCTGGTGGTCCCAATATTAGAGTGAGAACAGGCCTCGACGTACCCTCCTATGGCTCAGAGCTCTGACACGCAGTGAAGGAAGGAAAGAAGCAGGCAAGGCCAGCCGGCGTGACCAGTCTAACGACGGCCTCACTCAGCTAACTCTGACCACCTCGGTCACTCAAAAGCTAGCTCTAGGATGGAACCAGGAGTTGGCCCTCCCATTCGGTGGGGAGTAAAGCAGAGGAGTTGGTCAGACAGACCCGCCTTCAAATCGTGAGGCTGCTACTTAATAGCTGTGTGCTCTCGCCTCTCTGAGCCCCAGTTTCCTCGTCTGTAACAGGAGTAACGTGACCCGGCTTATTCCTTCCCTAAAGTGTCGATGAGGTGGGGGAGCCGAAGCTCCTTTCCCTTGTCTGTTGTTGTTGTTTGTTATGTGTATGTGCTCAGCTGCGTCCGACTCTTTGCAACCCCGTGGACTGTAGCCTTCAGGCTCCTCTGTCGGCCGGATTTTCCAGGCACGGATACTGGAGTGGGTTGCCATTTCCGACTGCAGGGGATCTTCCTAATCCAGGAATCGAAACCACATCTCCTGCATTAGCAGGTGGATTCTTTACTACTGAGCCACCAGGGAAGCAAACCCTTTTTTTGACCAGTTGCCCATCTTATTTCTCCTGGCAGGAGGGTTCTGATTCCATTCTTTGTGGGTGAAACCACAGGTCCCATCAAGATTTGGAAATGGAAAAATCAATGATTCATAAAAACATCTCTGAGTGCCCCCAGAAGGGGGCAGTGCTGCCCTGGGTTTGGCGCTTAAAGAAAAAAAAAAAAAGCCTCCTGCGCTTTCTGCTGGCCATTCTGGGTTCTCATCCTCTGGTGGATAATAATAAGACTCCTTAGAAACCACAGGCTCTTGTGGGGCCTCTAGGCAGCCTTAAGGAGGAAGGTGACCACGCAGCCAGGATCCTGCCCCAGCCCATCATCCGCCCTGCCCTATCCGCCTCCCCTTCCCCCAGGGAATCGCCATTTTCCCCTAAAGTCTCAGTGGGCCTGCAAGGAGAGTGCTGTCCCACCTGTCTGCCCGGTTCTGCTTGGACACCTCTCCCACGGGTCACCTTCTGAAGGCACCCCCTCCTTTCACCCCTTCTGCCCTCCAACCCCGCAGCACCTCTCCCTGACCTTCCTCCTCTCTCTGACCCGCACACACATCCTGGTAACTCAGCGGCCTCCTGGTTGTCCCACTGGGGACAGGCATTCAGGATTCATACCAGCCGGGCCCTAAAATGCAGGCTACTGCTTCTGAAGGGCCTCCTGCACCCCCGGAGCATTTTCCACATCCTTCCCTGGGCACACCCACCCAGAGAGCAGGAGCCAGCGCCCAAGGAGGCAGCTTACGTGCTGGATTAGCGTCTCCACAATCTTGTAGCGGTCAGGCATGTGGGTCACCATATCTGCCATGTTGTCCTCAGACGTCCTCACCAGCGTCGGCCCAAAGACCAGGGCTAAGTTCCGGGGCTCCATCTGGGCGGGAGAGGGAAGCGGATCGGTGTTAGTATCCCTGTGAGCTTTGACCTCCAGGCCCCTGGGCCTCCCCAACTCTGGGCCCCTCTGGCCCCCAGCCCGACCACATCCTGAGCTGGTCCTGGCCTGGGGCCATGTGCCTCCTTGCTGGACAAGGAGGTGCCTGGTAAGTACAGAATAGGCCGGATTTCAGGCCCACTCAACCCCAGGCCCAGCTCTCATGGGCAGTTCCCCACCTGCACACCCGTACTGTCTAGCAGTGGGAGAGGCCAGAGTGAAGACCCTCTGGACGTCCCAAGGGTGTTTGGACTGGCAGGAATCCTGTATGTCCCCTCATTCTCCCCCCCGGCAGAACTAGAAGATATAGGGGTTTGCTTACGAAAACGCAACACAAGAGACCCAAGCTCAGTCAGAGGGTAGATTCCACCAGACGCAGAGTCTGAGGCTCTCCGCCTCTGAAGACCCTCAGAAATTCAGGAGCCGGCTCAGGAAGAAGTACTGGCCGGTATGTGGGGGGAGTGGGACAGGAGGACCCCTTAGGTCGGAGGGCGGAGCCAGTGAAGCTTGAGGTCATCTGACCTGGAGGAGCTTATTGAATAGAATATGCTGAGGAGACCCCACTAGGCTTCCCTCCCCCACAATTCAAACTGGAGCTGGACCCACCTTGTTTTTCTCCGAGTGGTCGGCAATGGTCTTCAGGTGACTCACGAGGAATTTGAGTGTTTCATAGTAGTGTCCTGGGAGATCCCGGATCTGGGTGGGAGAAAGAAGGGGCATGGGGCCAGACTGTGATGGCTTCTGCCTCCCCACTGCCCTCCAAAGGGGCTCCACTGCCATGACTCAGGGGGTCTGGAACCCACTCTCTAACTGTCCCCTGTGGATAGATGGAGAAATTGAGGCCCTGAGTGGAGAAGGGCTTGCCAAGGTCACAGGGGAAGCTGGTGGCACTGGGCTTGGGCTCCTGGGGCCGCGGCGCTCGCCTGTCCAGTCTGCCCTTGGCCCAGCAGCAACCCCTCTCCTTACCAGCTTCCGCAGCGTCTTCAAGCGCTCCCTGGAGTCTTCAATGCGATTGGCCTCGATGAAGTCGTTGTATTTGTCTAGAACAGTGAGGATTCTTTAGAGAGGGGGGCTTCCAGGCTGAGGAGGCCCTGCGGGGAGGCCATGTTTGTGCTGAGGTTGTTCAGCTGGTGGCAGGGGGGCTCCAGGGCCCTGTGTCCATGTGACCAAACCCACTGCAGCTGCCCTCAGGGATGCACCTGACCTGGAGTAGCCCAGGGGTGCTTGTTTGGGAAGAAATGAGACCTCAGCTGCCTGTTGACCCTGGAGAAGGGGTCCCTGCCCCAGGCTCCAGGACAAGGACACCACGAGGTTAGAAGAGAGGTTACCTAGAAAGACGGAGGGCCCTTTCAGCCTCCAAACACCCCTCCCCATCTGTATCAGGGTTCCCCCACCTCCCCTCAGAAGAAGTCCATGGGGAACTTTAAAAAAGGGAACATGGTAAGTTCATCCTGAAATACACCTGGATGAGAGAATGTGCAAAGACAGCCAAGAATATTCTCCAAGGGAAGAATGATGAGGGAGGACCTGCCCTGTGAGAAACTGAGATTTACTAAAAAGATCGTACAGCTCAGGCAAGGTGACGCTGACAGGGAAAGGGGACGAAGGGTCAGGACTGAAAGGAGGGAGACGGGCCCTGTGGATCTACATGAAAAAGTGTGTCCGACTCTTTGCGGCCCTCTGGACTGCAGCCCACCAGGCTCCTCTGTCCATGGGGTTCTCCTGGCAAGAACACTGGAGTGGGTTGCCATTCCTTTCTCCAGGGGATCTTCCATGGGGAAGGATGGTGGTGTCAGTAATGTCCCAGGGACTATTAGCTATCTTGTTGGGAAAATAAATCCATTTCTAGCTCACATAATACACTAACAAATGTAATTGCATTACAGAGTCAAAAACAATACTTATTCAAGTACTGGGAAAAATAAGAAAATATTTTTATAATCATAAGGTCTTCCTAAACACTCATGTTTATGTATGTATCTCAGTACAGAATCCATTAAAGGTTAATTTCCTAGTAATGACAGAAATGAAAATGAAAACAATAGTGAGACGCATTTCCCCTCTCTGATCAGCAAACCTTTAAAATATTAATAACATCATCCAGTGTGATGGGGACATGGGAAAGTAAAATATCTTACACCGCTAGTGGCAGTGGGAACTTGGGTCAGCTCCCCCGCATGCAACCTGACTTTAGCTTTCAAAAATGCTTTCCAGGACTCTGACCCAGCAAGTCCATGTCTAGGAATCTACCTCTGGGACCCTGGTCCAGGCATGCAGGGACATGGTCAAGGAAAGCCATTATAACATGTATTGAAATAGCAAGAATGTGAAGATAATCTAAATATCCATCAGTAGGAGTGATTGAGCTTCCCAGGTGGCTCAGTGGTAAAGAATCTGCCTGCCAAGCAGGAGACACGGGTTCGATCCCTGGGTTGGGAAGAGCCCCTGGAGAAGGAAATAGCAACCCACTGCAGCCAAGGATTGGCTGGGAACTCCCATGGACAGAGGAGCTTGGTGAGCTCCATGGGGCACCAAACAGTCAGACATGACTCAGCAACTAAACAACAACAAGGGGAGTGATTAGACAACTTATTGTCTATTCAGGCTGGGAAACACTGTGTGGTTGATTTAAAAGGAAAATAAGGTCGAGCTCTTTGTACTGACATGAATGAATCTCAACATTAACGAGCCTCCTTCTGCTGAGAACCACTCAAGCAGTGGAGCCACTCGCTCACAGGACTGACAACTGGCTGTGTCTGTCTTGTCCCAGCTCATGTCGGTGACAGCAGATTGGGATCCTGAAGCCAGTCATGGCAGGAGTATCTATTCTATAGAAACTGGAAAGTGTTATCGTCACAGCTTTATTCCTTTCAGAGCCAGATGAAACCGCTACCAGCACGCCGCTCGACTCACCCAGCTGCAAGCTCTATGGAGGCACGTGTGTATCTGTCGCACGTGTAAGAGGAAAAAGGAAAGGGAAAGTCGCTCAGCCGTGTCCAGCTCTTTGCGACCCAGGCCAGAATACTGGAGTGGGTAGCCTTTCCCTTCTCCAGGAGATCTTCCCAACCCAGGGATCGAACCCAGGTCTCCCACACTGCAGGAGGATTCTTTATCAGCTGAGTCCCAAGACAAGCCCCATGTAACAGGGTCTGGAAGCAAACACCCTGCACTGTTAACAAGGAACTCAGCAAACGGCCAGGAGCTAGGCTCTGGGGACAGACGCCTGGGGTCAAATTCTGGCTCTGACACTCACAACCGCTGTGACCTTGGGCAAGTCACTTAGCCTCTCTCTGTGCAGCAGCTCTCTCATCTATGGGGTGGAAATAATAGTACCTACTCATGGATTTGTAGGGAGTAGTGCCTGGCACACAGTAAATGCCCAGAAAGTGTTAGGATAACCTCTGTGGACAGGAAATGGGAAGATGACTGTGTTCACTTTATATCGGTACTGATGAAGTTTTTTTTACAAGCATGTGTTTCTTTTGTATTAAACCCCCAAAGTAAAACCACACACTCAATTTAAAAAGCAGTCAGGATGCAGGACAGCCTGGTATTCCCTCCCCCTTCCATCCTCCACGTCCGCCCCCAACTCACCATCGGTGAAAAGAGGCTCAGGTAGCTTTCGGAAGAAGGACTTGAGCAGGCTGCTGATCACGTTGAGGTCTTGCCAGCGCTGGGGAGGGGGCAAAGACAAAAGGCTGCAGTCAGGCACTGCCGCGGTGCCCACGCCTCCTTGCTGGTCCAGCCCTAGAGCCCAGTCCAGCCTGGTTCTGGCCTTCTCTGGGATCTACTGATACCATACCCAGCTCTGCCCAGACCAGGGGTCACAGGGCTAAGAATACCCATTAAGCAGAACAGAGTACCCAGCTAGGTCCAAGCCCCTTGAGCCCCTAGACCCAGCGCCCCCCACTCCAGCCAGCCCAGTGGCCAGCCCAGTGGGCTTGGACATTTGTCCCTCCAAAGAAAGAACATACCTTCCCTGGTGCAGGCACTGTGGGGGACAGAAGGGAGCAAAACCCACCCCCACATGAGCCTGCCCATTGGACCTGCCGGTGCCAACTCCTGCTGGTCTAAATCACGAATTCTCAAGAAGGGACGTTGGAACTGTTTGGTTTTCACAACTGGGGCACGCCACTGGCATCGAGTGGACAGAAGCCTGGCATGCTGCTAAACTTCCTCCAGTGCACAAGACAACCTCCCACAAAAAAAGAGTTATTCTGCCCAAAGTGTTAAGGCTGAGAAACTGGACTAAACAAACGGTTGTTGAACACGACTCAACAGCCGGGTCAGTGTCCCTTCTGTGCACCAGGGGGCGCCATCACCCAATGCAAAGTCCTCCCTGGATAGCAACTGCTCAGCATGAGCATGTTCAGAAAGCAACAGAATCCTCCAGCAAAGACATACAACTCAGCAATATAGTACTCATTACAATGGGTCCATAGCTCAATGCTTTTTTCTTCTAAACTGATAATTAACTGAATTTCCATCGACAAGCCCAAGTGCAACGGGTCGCTACATGGCATCCTCGTTCCTGTCCTATCCTGTCCTGTCCTGTCCTGTCTGCCAGGGACAGACACCACCAGTTTGCAGCTCAAACTTCTGGCTCCTTTCCTACCCCTCCTTCTTCCCTCTCGTGCAGCCAAGTCCTAGAGCTGCTCCCATCCTCCTTATCCCCCTGGGACCACTGGGTCCTCCTGACCCCCCCTCCCCCCCCATAAGATGGGTAATTTCTTCCCTAGACATCCTGCTCTGGGCCTCCTTAGTTTACATCCACTGAAGTGAAGTGAAAGGTGCTTAGTCGTGTCCAACTCTGCAACCCCATGGACTATACAGTCCATGGAATTCTCCAGGCCAGAATACTGGAGTGGGTAGCCCTTCTCTTCTCCAGGGGATCTTCCCAACCCAGGGATCAAACCGGGGTCTCCCACATTGCAGGCCGATGCTTTACCAGCTGAGCCGCCGGGGAAGCCCACACACCCATTAGGCATACACTAAAGCCCTACTTCTCAGACTCTACTCTCATTTATGCCTCCCCAACTGAAGAACCATCCCAGGCTCCCCATTGTCCATTAGCTCAAGGTCAAAGGCTTTAATGAAGCCACCAAAAGCCTTCTGACCTCGGCCCTGGGCCTCACCCTCCCCATTGCCAAGCCCACGAGGTGGGTCCACTCTCTGTCCTGACACTCAGATCCTTCTCTGGGATACACAGTCTGGTCCCTAATGAGAACC
The DNA here is from genome assembly GCA_006410675.1 of Oreotragus oreotragus. Taxonomy (NCBI): domain Eukaryota; kingdom Metazoa; phylum Chordata; class Mammalia; order Artiodactyla; family Bovidae; genus Oreotragus; species Oreotragus oreotragus. Next base: position 13,416 of record SJYX01012493.1, on the reverse strand, counting down.
AGCCTTTTCTCTCATCCGCTATCTCACATGTGCTCATCTTGTCTCCCGAGCTCCTTCCCAAGGGCAGGAAGACTGTCTTATGTCTTCACATTCAGCTTCAGAGTATGTGACTCATAGGACTTTACTGCCCAAATTCATGGTTTTCTGAAACATCTTTTCCAGCAGAGTCTCTTTTGTCCAGTAAAATGATTCAAGAAAACCCAATGTGAAAAAAATAGACATTAAAAAAAGCAGACAGAAGGACTTCCCTGGTGGTCCAGGGGTGAAGAGTCTGCCTGCTCATTCAGGGGAGAGCAGGTTTGATCCCTGGCCCAGGAGGATTCCACATGACACGGGGCAACGAAGCCCGTGTGCCATGGCTGCTGAGCCCACGCGCTGCAACCACGGAAGCCAATGCTACTGAAGTCTGAGGTCCCGAGGGTCCCTGCTCGGCACCGAGAGAAGCAACTGCAATGAGAAGACTGCACTCCACGAGGAAGAGGAGCCCCTGCTGGAGGCAACTAGAGAAAGCTCACCCAAAGCAACAAAGACGCAGCACAGCCAAAGATAAATAAAAAGTAGTCAGAGCAAAGCAGGTTACTCTAGTTCAGGCAGGGATGCAGGTCCTGACCTGCCCTCAGCCTCCCACAGCACCTCTGGGGAACCTTAGGATTCTGGGAAACACTGGCCCTACTGCAAACTCTTTTTTTTAATGGAAATGTTTATTTGGATATTTCCCTCAGTTTTATTGTGATATAATTGACATTTAACCTGCTGCAAACTCTTTTTTTTTTTTGGCTTAAACAACAGAAATGTCTTTTCTCACAACTCTGGAGGCTGGGAATCTAAGATCCAGGTGCTGGCCCATTCAGTTTTTGGTGAGGGCTCTCTTCCTGGTTTGCAGGCAGTCACCTTCTTGCTGTGTCCTCACGAGGTGGAGAGGGTGAAGACAAGAGCCCTTTAGTGTCTCCTTCCATAAGGACACTCACCCTATCATATTGCAGCCTGACTTTATTTCACCATAATTACCTCCCAATAGGCCCTACTCCCAAATACAGCCATGTTGGCAGTTTGGGCTTCATTGTATGAATTTTGGGAGGACATGATTCAGCTCACAGCACAAGAGAAAGGGGAGATGATAGAGCAGAATTCTGGAGGAAATACCAAAACAGGATTGTGAGCACAGAGACATTAACGTTTCTCTCTATAGCTGAAGAGGACAAGTTGTAATGAAAGCACAGAAACATTTTTAGACAGGACAGACATTTTGGGAGTTTGCATTAGATGGCCTTGACCTCTGGAAGGCTGCACTCTTCCTCCCCAGTCTGCTGCTACCCACCTTTCAGAGTTATTTGACATTTACTTTATATACTCTGTCCAGAATTTTTAGATGTAATCACTAAGAAAAACTGGTCAGAATGTACTTTCTCTATCTTAACTGAACCAGAGTCCTTCTATGTAATTTTTTTCCTGCTTTAAACATGTCTTATTGTGAAAACTGAGGTCTAATTGATGCTCAGTATTATATAAGTTTCAGGTGTATAGCATGTGTGTGCCAAGTTGCTTCAGTCATGTCCAACTCTTCGTGACCCCATGGACTATATAGCCCACCAGGCTCCTCTGTCCCTGGGATTCTCCAGGCAAGAAAACTGGAGTGGGTTGCCATGCCTTCCTCCAGGGCATCTTCCCGATTCAGGGATCAAACTTGCATCTCTTACATCGCGTGCATTGGCAGGTGGGTTCTTTACCACTAGCGCCACCTGGGAAGCCCCCAGGTGTATAGCATAGTGATTTACAATTTTTAAAGGTTATATTCCATTGTTATCATAACATGTTTCAAACTCTTAAGTGTGGTTGTCAGAACCCTTCACAAGCTAGTCTTGTCTCATCTGATCAGGGACCCACATTGCTGGCCAGTCCAGCAAACACCATATACGCCCTTTCTTTTAACCAGGGGTCTGCAAACCACGGCCCGTAGGTCAAATCCAGCCAGTGACCTGTTTTTGTGTGGCCCCCCAGGCAAGAATGGGTTTTGCATTTTCAAAATGTTGTGAAGAAGGGCTTCCCTGGTGGCTCAGTGGTAAAGAATCCACCTGCCAGTGCAGGAGACGTGGGTTCGACCCCTGATCCGGGACGATCCCACGTGCTGTGGTGCAAATAAACCCGTGTGTGCCCCAACTACCGAGCCTATGCTCTAGAGGCCAGGAGCTGCAACTACTGAGCCCACGGGTCCTGGAGCCCGTGGGACGCAACGGGAGGAGTCACGGCGCTAAGAAGCCCACACACCACAACCAGAAAGCAGCCCCCACTTGCTGCAACTCGAGAAGAGCCTGGGGAGCGATGGACGAAGACCCAACACAGCCAAGAAGCAGTAAACAAGTAAACACTGTGAAGCTGAAGAAGGAAGAGAACAGGGAGGAGGAGAGTGTACAACAGACCACATAACCAAAGGCTGGAACACGTGCCTCCTGGCCCTTTACAGAGAAGGCACGGTGACTGCCAGCAAGCCGCCAGGGCCGTGCCTTTCCCCGGGCCACTTCCCTGCCAGGAGGGCCCTTTCCTGGCTTTCCCTGGCTTTCATGAACTCTACTCATCCTCCAGGCCCAAAAACCTGTCAACCGCCAGCCTCTGCTTCAGGGCTCCCAGGCCCTGACCGCATCCACCTGTTGGGCTGCAGCCGGGTGAGGCCCATCCCTGCGGCTGGTCTGCAAAGGCAAGTCCCATCGTGCCCATCTTGGTGCCTTGGCCCAGTGCCGGGCACATCACAGGGTACAATGAACACACCACATTGGCCCCCTCCCATGGACCAACCCCCAAGTCAGACTCACCTCATCCTGCAGGTTGATGTCCCCGGGGCCACGGTTGAGCTGCTCCTGCAGGCTGGACACCACTGCATTGTTGCCTGGGACTCGGTAAATGCCTGTGGACTCCAGCCCCCGTGCCTCCACAATTCGACAGCATGCAGCCACGATCAAGGGGACACGCTGGAGACACAGGCAGGGCAGGGGTGTTAGGGAGTGTAAGAACAGCATTCTCCGGAAAAGGATACTTGCAAATGATACGACTGATCAACAAGGGATTAATAGCCAAAATACACAAACCGCTCATACAAGTCAACATCGAAAATACAAACAACCTGAGAATTCCCGAGTGGTCCAGTAGTTAGGACTCCATGCATCCACTGCTGGGGACCCAGGTTTGATCCCTGGTTGGGGAACTAAGATCCTGCAAGCCACAGGTCAAGGCCAAAAACAATACAGATGATCCAATTAAAAAGTGGGCAGAAAAATTGAACAGACATTTTTCTAAAGAGGAAATGCAAATGGCCAAGAGGCACATGAAAAGATGCTCAACACCGCCAGTCATCAGGGAAATGCAAATCAAAACCACAGTGAGACATCGCCTCAGACCTGTCAGAATGGTTGTCAACAAAAAGACCACAAATAACAAAAGTTGGCGCAGATGAGAAGAAAAGGGAACCCTTGTACATTCTTGTTGGGAATGTAAATTGATGCAGCCATTGTGGAAAATAGCATGGCGATTTCTCAAAAAACTAAAAATAGAGTTACTATACGATCCAGCGCCAAAGAACTGATGCTTTTGAACTGTGGTGTTGGAGAAGACTCGAGATTCCCTTGGACTGCAAGGGGATCCAACCAGTCCATCCTAAAGGAAATCAGTCCTGAATATTCATTGGAAGGACTGATGCTGAAGCTGAAACTCCAATACTTTGGCCACGTAATGTAAAGAACTGACTCACTGGAAAAGACCCTGATGCTGGGAAAGATTGAAGGCGGGAGGAGAAGGGGATAACAGAGGATGAGATGGTTGGATGGCATCACCGACTCAATGGACATGAAGAAGTGAAGTCGCTCAGTCGTGTCCAACTCTTTGCGACCCCATGGACTGTAGCCTACAGGCTCCTCCGTCCATGGGATTTTCCAGGCAAGAATACTGGAGTGGGTTGCCATTTGAGTTTGAGTAAACTCTGGGAGTTGGTGATGGACAGGGAGCCCTGGCGTGCAGCAGTCCATTGGGTCACAGAGAGTCAGAGATGACTGAGCGACTGAACTGAACTGACTGATGACCCAGCAATTCCGCTCCTGGATGTACATCCGGAAAAAATAAACCACACTAATTTGAAAAGATATATGCACCCAGTGTTCATAGCATAATTATTTAAAGCTTCCAAGATATGGAAGCAACCTAAATGTCCATCAACAGATGAATGGATATAGAAGATGTGGTACATGTATACAATGTAATACTACACAGTCATAAAAAAGAACAAAATTTTGCCATTTGCAGCACCATGGACAGACTTGGAAAGCTGAAATAAGTCAGACAGAGAAAGGCAAATACTGTATATCACTTATATGTGGAATCTAAAACATAAAATAGTGAATAGAACAACAGCAAAAAAGCAGACTCAGAGATGTAGAGAACAAAGCAGTGGTTATCAGTAGGGAGAACGAGGCGGGCAGGGGCAAGACAGGGGTAGGGGATTCGAGGTATAAACTAGTGGGTATAAAATAAGCTACAAGGATATATTGTACAACACAGGGAGCATAGCCAATATTCCATAATAATGACAAATGGAGCATAACCTTAAAAAATTGTGAATCACTACATTGTTCACCTATAACTTACATAATATTGTACAACAGCTATACTTCAATGAAATATAGTTTAAGAAAGAACAGTATTCTCCACCAGTGGGGCAGAGAAAGGCCAGAATCCCATGGAGGGTAGTTACTAAAGGCTCTCGCTGCCTCCAGTCTGGAGCCAGAAATCACACCAAAGCCTTGCCACGATCTCAGGAGGAGCACCAGCTGGGAATCAGGGACTCTGACTCAGCTCTGTGCTCCCTCCCTGGGCGGCTTCCCCAGCTGTGTCCATAAGATGAGGTGGAGAGCTGGCTCCAAGGTCCCTGGCAGCTCTGGCCCTCTGTGCCACAGTCACCCCACTCCCCTCTGGCCCTGGAGTACGGCAGGAACCCACCTGGTTCTCCATGGCTGGCTGGCACTCCTCCAGTCGGACCCCAAAGGCCCTGGGGGCTGCCTTCTTGTTCTTCTTGATGATGTTGATGCCCCAGGGGGTTTTGGAGGTGGAGACACTGTCATCTGGGGTTGGAGGAGGCAGAGAGAGCCATGGTGAGCTAGGGGCCCAGGGAGGGGCAGCAACCACACTTGGTCACAGACACTTGTACATCACATTCACACACTGGACATAAGGGGACTCCTTCAGAAAGGCAACCAGGATGCTGAGGCCTGATGGGAAATTATACTATCCCAACAGAGAAGGCCAAAGTCATGAGGGTGTTCACCCTGGGGAAGGGAGGCCTCCGAGTAATAAGGGGACTTCTGTATGGGCTCAGGGACTGACAACAAGGTGGGCGCCATAGATTCTGGTACAACCAAAGAAAGAACTTTCTAATGGTCAAAAGTGTGTGAAGTTAGAAAAGGCTGCCTCCTGCTCCTGAAAGGACACAAGCAGAGACTGGAAAACTACCCAGCTGGGATGTCCTGGAGGGAAATCAGGCTCCAGGTCCTTCCACCCCCGAGACCCTCAGAGCCCCCAGACCCTCACAGGCATACACACATGGGCAGATACATGAGGATAACCACGGCACACACCCACATGCATACCACCCCCTTAGCAGCCACCTTCCTACCCTTGCTCCCTGCAGGCTGGTCCTGAGTTCTGAAACCACGTGCCGTACTCTGTTTGAGGAACTCAGACTTGAGTCCCCCCAGGCCACGAGAGCCTTTGGGGGAAGAATCAGCTTTGGGCCCAGAGCTATGGCTGTGTAGGAAGAGGGGAGAGGTCTTCACTGGGGTGGCCCAGCATGCCACCTCCCCTGACCTCCCATCTCTTCAGACCTCTCCTCCATCCCCAAGCCCATTCCCCCCATGCCCTTCTGGGGGCTGGAGGCCTCAATGCCCCTCTGCCCTCCCTGCCCCAAAGAGAGGGCGATTCAGGTCTGGAGGTGGGCCAGGAGAATGACCTCTGCCTGGGGTGTCCCCCACCCGGTGGCCAGGACAAGGACTGGGCCTTACCTCACTTTGCGATAATCATTAAGCTTCTTGCTGATCAGAGCTTGGTTGGCACAGCCGGGGTCCTGGAGAAAGGAAAGAGAAAGCAGACCCCATCAGTGCCCATGGCCAACCCACCAGGACTTCTCCCTGGCCCCTGCCTCAGCTTTGCCTCCCCATCTCCTCCATCTGCCAGCTGGAGGGGACAGACCCCGGAGCAAGAAAGACCAGGGCCGGACTCCCGTGCACCCCCTCACCAGCCGTGTGACCTTGGGTAATCCACTTAACCTCTCTGAGCCTCAGTCTCCTCCTTGGAGAGATAATATGGCAACCTCAGGGTTGGGGTGCAGAATTATGCATGTGGCATTCATCATAGTTCTGGCAAGGCACAGCCCAGCTGCCTCAGGAGGGGCAGCTGTTGCAATAATACAGGTGACTTGGGGCCCCCAGCTCATACCCTGCTGGGCACAGCCCAGCCAGCCCCCGTAGAGAAGGGCCCCATATTTCAGGTGCTTTTCTCCCTGCAGTGAGGACAGACAATGTCCTGGGGCAGCAGAGCCTGGATCAGTGAGATGGTGGGCCTCAGTGGACTCTAGGACCCTCTCCTGTGGTCAGAGCAGGTGAACGCCTGGACCAGGGCCCAAGCCCACCATCCTCTTGGCAGAGGCCAGCCCTCAGCTCTCAGCCCAGGACCCCCACATAACTGCAGGTGTGCAGAGGCACTTTTGTGCAGCCACCTGGCAGCTGGAGTAAGTGGAGGCAGATACTCCAGCAGGGGCCCCTGGCATACAGCGCCACCATGGAGGGGGCGCCGTTTAAAACTTCTCCTGGATTCTCTGCCAAAGCCCTTGGCTCAGCCCCTGCTGCCTGCTGCCAAAGGCCAATCCCCTTGGCCTCCTCCCAAGGTCAATGTGTTTTTGCCCCTACAGAAAGGCCAGCCCTGGCAGGGCCGTCCCCTACAGCTCTGGCCCAGGGGGACCTCTTTCTGTAATACATTCCACAAGAGACCTCCCTGCCTCCGGAAGCTCCACCAAGAGGCTGAGGTTTGGCCTGGACCTGACCTCTCTGTGCCAGAGCCTGCCCAAGGCAGTCATAACAACGATGACAATAATAATAATTACTGTCACTCTGACAGCTATTATCGTTACTGCCAGTCGTGGAATACTAAGGACGCCAGGCCCTCTGTGAGCCACTGGCCCATGCATCGTCCTTTCACACCAAACCCTGGGCGGGCAGGGTCGCCAGGTATATTCCTGTTGGCCCATTTTATGCAAGAGGGGACTGAGGTTCCTAGTGGTGAAGGGAGGAGCCCGGCCGGTGAGAGGGGCGTGGAGCCTTCCCTGCCCTCCCTGGCCCGCCTGGGGCCGGGCCGGGCCCTCACCTCGCCCTCGGCCCTGCTGTTCTCTCGGATCGCTCTGATCCAGCCCAGCATGTCATCCCGGTCCTCAGCCTGAAAGAGATATTCACAGAAGTCAGCGGTGGTCAGCCGGAACACGTGCCTCCTCTTGGTCTCGCTGTAGGAGATGTCCACCAGGCAGGAGCCGATGCAGACGGGCGCCGCCTCGTCCTCACCTGCGACGGCCGCCGCCGCCCCCGCCGCCGCCGGCCCGGGCTCCCGCCGCTCCTTGCTCAGCGAGAGCGAGCGCGCCCGCAGCGCGGCGTACACCCGCTTCCACTGGCGCAGGCCGCCGCCCGCTTTCTGCAGGGAGACACGGGGAGGGGAGAGAGGGAAGGGGGGCGGGGTGAGAGGCTGGGCCTGCCCTCCCCGCCCCCAGAGCCCGAGGGGGCCCTAGGAGCTGCAGGCAGTGGACGGCGGTGGGCACCCCACCCCACTGCCCGCCGGGAGCCCCCTGCTCTGCGCCACTCCCGCGGGCGCCTGGGGCGGACTCCTGCCCGCAGTCCCCACATCTCAGCCCCGCAGCGGCCGGGACAACCCTACCCATTGTTCTCAGTGCCCTCAGAGGGTCCCCAGCCGTCTCTTCCAGCACTAGCATCCACGCTCCTGCGGCATCGGCAATGCCCCCGAAGAACCGGCAGGGGGCTCCAGAGGGCAATCAGGCCCCCCACCAAGCAGGACCCACCTTCCGTAAAATCCTCCGAAACCCATTCGGGGCGCATTCTGCTCCCCTTCGCAGGCAAAGCTAGTCAGAAGCTGTCAGCCACGCTTGCTCTCCCTGCTTCTCTGCCTCTCACTCAAGACTCCACTCCATCTCCTCTTCCTGGGGAGCTGCCCACCAGGCCACCTGGGCCCGGTATTGCCAAAGCTTGTGGCAGCGTCCAGGCCCTTCTCAGCCCTTTGCTTGGCCTCCTTGTGGTATAGGACCCAGGCAGCAGTTATCCCTTCCCTCCCCAAACTCTCTCTTGGCATCCAGGATCCTACGGTTTCTGGTTTTCCTCCTAATTTCACTGACTCCTTTTCTACCCCTCCACCCCGCCCCCCATCAACCAACCCTACACCAGCAGTTCTCAACCAGGAGATGTTTGTCTGGAGACAATTTCAGTTGTCACACCTGGGGAAGTGCTATGGCACGTAGTGGGCAGAGGCAAGCCGAGCATGCTGCTAAACATGCTGATCTCAGGCCAACCCCACAGCAAAAAGCCATCTGGCCCAACAATGCTGAGCTGAGAGTCCTTGCCCTAAAGGAGGGGGCGCTCCAGAACTTTGTCCTGGGCCCCCACCCCCTGCACACCTCCCCGATGACACCATCCACGCCCGCTTTTTAAAATCTTGTCCGTCTGCTGATGCTGATGCCCAGACGTACCCGTGGCCCAGCATCTCCCCAGAGCCACGTCCGGTACCTCCCACTGTCTGCTCAGTGTCTCCACCTGCATATCCCACAGGCACTGCAGATGCTGCTTGCTCACTATGGGACACTTGATTTTTACTGTTCCCCGTCCATCCATCTTTTCCAGCTCAGTAAATCCACCTAGTTGTCCAGAAACCTGGGAATTGCTCTTGACTCCTCCGTGTTCCTCAACCTTGACTCCAACCCATCAGGAAATCACAACTGTTCTGCTTCCAGAATATCACCTCTCCATCTTTCCTGCCACCACATCAACACTTCTTGCCTGGACCACTGCATGAACCTTCCCAGTCTCCACTCTCCCTCCTGCAACCCACTCTGCAAGCAGCAGCTGCAGCCATCATTTCAAATGTAGGTGAGGTCCCGGCTCCCCCTGCTTGGCGCCCTCTCATGGCTTCCCATCACCGCTGGAGTCAAATCTAAGGTCTCTTGTGATCAGGTCGCTGCTTCTCTTAACCCATCCCTCTTTTTTTCTCATGACACCGAGCCACAGGGGCCTTTTCTAGTGAACAAGCCAAGCGTTTCCTTTCTCCAGATCTTTGCACATGCTATTTCCCTTCTGCCCAGAGCCTCTGGTCTTTCTTCTTCATGTGGTTGCCTCCTTTTCACCCTTACGGTCTAAGCTCGAGTGTTACCAACATCACCTCCTTAGTGAAACCACCTCTAAGCACTTCTCCCCTAATGGCAGCTCCTCCTTCTTCCCCACTTACAGGCAATCACATCGCCCTGTTCATCTTCTCTGAATGCCCACCGCAGCCTCAGGGTACTGGCTATGGGCAGCTTTCTCCGTATCGGGAAAGCTCAGAAAAGCTCCTGAGCCAGGGAACTCATCTGCCCTCTTGCCTCCACACGCCAGAGCCTAGAGCTATGCTGGCACAGGGGAAGTGCTCATCGATATTTACTGAGTAAATGAATTAGTCGTTCTCGGAACGACACCCTGCGGGCTGGAGCTCCATCTCCCCCATTAGATAGAGGGCACCTTTCCTCTGGCTCATGGCCTACCTACGACTCTTCAGCCAGCATGAGCCTCTGTCCTCAGAACAAACCAGAGGAGGAGACTTCAAGGTTGGCAGGTGAACACAGCCACGTCTGGGCATGAACCCTGCCCATTATCCCATACCTACTGGACCCAGGCGGGGATGTTCAAAGCAGGAAACAGCAGGGCCCTCCAAGAGAAGTTTAATGTCAGAGTGAGATGGTGACAAGGAGCCCCTTTGGGACTAAACCAGCTAGGTGACCTTGGACAAGTCAGGCCCCTGCCCCTAGCATCAGTATGCCACATTGGAAAAATAAGAGATGACCCAGCTGGGTCACCAGCTGTGACCCAGCTCCAAGGTCACATCCAGCTCCAGTGCTGGGTCTGGCTGCAGGGACATGTCACACCCACCCATCCCATCCTCTGACCGATAGTCAGTGGCCTCTGAAAGAGCTGGGGGCCGGGGGAAGGCTGGACTTGGCTGGAGTAGACAACATCTGCCTGGCAATCTGGATCCTGGACAGACTGAAGCCCCCGCGAGGGGCCAGGTTCTTTCCTTGCCCAGGAGATCCTGTGGCTGGGCTGCCAGAGGCCTCCCAGAGCAAGGGACAGCCTACTGTCAGGCAGGAGTCAGCAGCCATCACCTCAAGCCTTGGGCTGGACCATTTGTCCACATCTGCCTACTCCTCCTTGGTCTCCATCCTCCACTTCCTCCCGAAGCCCAGCCGTCTCTTGCTTTCTCCCTCAATGTTCCTGCGCCTGTGGCTGCAGACACTCATGTCCTCTCTGATGGACAAGCACCCTCCCCAGGTGGATCTCCCTCCTGATGCCACACCCTCAGAGTCTCTGTCACCAGGACACCTCCACTGGGGGATGCGCCAGGGCCTTCGGACGCCATAGGCCCCCAAAGAACCTCTTGGCTGCCTCTCCCCAGACCTGGCCCTCCAGCTGGGGGAAGGGTCCCACCATTCACTGACCCTCCAGCCCAAGCTGGGACCCCAGGAACCAACACTGCCTCCTCCACCCTCCCTCACCTCCCAGCCTGCAGCCCGCCCAGCTTTCCTTCCCCCTCACATCTCTCTAAATTGTCCCCTCTCCTCCGCCCCGCTCCCCTTGCTCACCTGGACAACAGCAATGGCCTTGTCTCCGCCTGTCACAGATGCAACACTTACCTCCTGGGCTCCCACCTCCACCCCACCCCCTCACCTGCAAAGGCTTACCCCAAGGGATGGGCCTGCGAGTGGGCGGGCACCCACCTCCACACCTGCCTTCCATCTCTCATCCTGGCTCCCAGCCGCCCAGCACCCCCTGCCACCTTTCCCCCAGACTGCCCAGGAGGGCGTCTCCCCTGTCAGATCACACCCTTCCTGCTTCATGGATCCCTAGACACCCTTCACAGCTTTCCAGACACCCCCTCCCATCCCACTGAGGTCAGGGTCATAGGTTGCTACGCGCTGCTCCCCTGAGCGCCCCCATCACAGCAGTCAAGCACTGTGCTTTCTCCACCCAGCATGAACCCCAGCAGGGCAGGACTGGCTTGGCTCCTTCATCCCTGAATCTGTAGAACCTCAGCAGAGAATTGGAGCCGAGCAGGCTGTCCAGCATCATGAACAGGCCAGACAAGGGCACGGAGGAGGGCCAGCCCTGCCTGGGCTACTCTCACTACACTTTCACACGAGCCCTTGGAACAGAATGACACTGTTCCCATCTCACAGATCAGAAAAGTGAGATTCGGACATTAAGGGGGTTACCAGCTGCCTTGTGCCTGATAAGTGGCTGGGCAGGAATTCCAAGTGTGTCTGACTTTAAAGCTTAAGTTCCCACCAAGTACAAGACACCCTAGAAGGCAGGATAGAAAATTCAAACAGTAGCAATAAGCAGAAGAGCAGCTCCCGAGGGCCAGGCACCCAGGTAAGCTCCTGCCTAGATCATCTCATTTAATCTTCAGCAAAGATGCACGATCTGGGGATTAGCATTCACTCCACTTACAGACAAGGAAACTGGGTCATAGGTCAGTGACAGACTGAGCTTCACCAGCACAGCTAAGAGCCAAGCCCAGGTTCACACTAACCGCTCTGCTCGGCTCTGCCTGTGCTGCTGGGAGGCACAGCAGTGAGGTGGCTCCTCCTCCTGCTTCTGCAGCCCATGGGTGCTGTCTGGAGCCAGGGTTCATACTCCACAGATCCAGGGACTCCACCTTTGCCCCTTGGGATCCTGCTTGTTCCCCCGCCGAGGCCCAGGCCCCCTTCATCTCTCACCTGAATCTCCATAGCAGCTCTTCCTTGGCCTTCTTACCTCCCTTTGACCCTGTCTAATTCACTCCCCACAAGAAGCCCCGTGGAAGAGGCTCCAGGGGCTTTTAGTTACCCCTTGTTGTTGTGGTTCAGTCGCCAAGTTATGTCTGATCCTCTGCAACCCCATGAACTATAGCCCTTAGTATAGAGACGGGCGGCTCAGATGGTAAAGAGCCAGCTTGCAATGCAGGAGACCTGGGTTTGATCCCTGGGTAGGGAAGATCCCCTGGAGAAGGGAATCGCAACCCACTCCAGTATTCTTGCCTGGAGAATCCCATGGATAAAGGAACCTGGCAGGCTACAGTCCATGGGATCTCAAAGAGTCAGATACAACTGAGCTACTAACACTTTTCAGGAAAAAGACTAAAATCTCTGACGGCCTTGTAAAAGCTGAACATTGCTTTCTTCTGGGGCTTCAGCTCCCCTAAAAGAATCACCCTGGCCTTGCTCTGTCATTTTCTATGAGCCCCAGTGGCCATTCTGGGTGTGATTTGCCAACCAAGGGTCAACCATGGGATAGTATTGTCAGAATTCCAAGCACAACTTGATCAGATCCACCCACAGCAAAGACCATCTCTCTGGTTAACTCTTTTTCATGAGTTCTTTAGGATCCCTGGGAAGTTCTTCCTGGCATCTAACCTCTACCCCTCATGCGGCAGTCTTAGCTCCAGAGGCAGTGGGGTGGGTGTAGGAAAAACTGGAGAGTTCTGCTGGAGCCAGCTTCCATCCACCTCCAGCTCATTCCTCCAGCCATCTTACCTTCCCTTTCTTGGTGAGGACCTGCTTATAATACAACCAGCCTTCTCTCCTGATGTCGCTGAAGGTCGCATCTGAGAGGTCAGAGGTTGAGTGTCGCTTGGAAGGAGCGTCAGCATCTTCGGAAGTGCCCCAGCTATCCAAGGACTGCAGAGACAACAGAGAGCAATTTAGGGTGGCTCCCACAGTACCAGCATCTCAGAAACTCCATGGACCACTTGCAGCCCCACAGACCTGGTGTGTGCTACATTCCTCTGTGCTGTGTGGGCTCAGAGGCCTTGTTTGCCTTCTTTGATCTATCTGTGTGGCTGTCATGAGACGTGTATGTGATGGGGAAGGCAGAAAGGAGGAAAGGCTATGTGACCTACAGGCCACCAGCCTCAGCACACTTAACTTCATAGACTTGAAGAAATTAAGGAAACAGGGGAAGTGATTGTGTCCGCGTGGAGTTACATAAACAGGGGAAGTAGGAACATCAACAAAGGCTGAGTTAGTGGGGCAGGTGGTCATGCCCACAAGGAGTTAACAGAGGAAGTGACAGTGTCAGCAGGACTCCAGCAATAGCAGTGACA